>CAJNOI010000377.1:23157-42762 GCA_905250115.1 Adineta steineri | reverse complement strand
TCGTTTACTCTATATTCATTTGGGTCTATCATTTGTTGCTTGTGTTCTAACATTCTTATATTTTCCTGCACATCCACCAAGTCCTCCATCACCTGCTGCTGAACAACTTTCTTCTGCAATTAATGATGAAAATAGTTCTTGGAAAAGTCATATGAAAAATATTTGGCAATGTTTAAAAACACCTTCATTTTTACTTATTTGTAATGCAGGTAGTCTTTCATATGGAATATTTAATGTTTGGGTTGGTCTTTACGATTTAATTCTGAAGTCTCAGGGTTATTCTGAAATTCAAACAGGTTGGTTTAGTTTTGGTTCATCTTTATCTGGTAATATTGGTGGTCTTGTTTTTGCTGCTCTTGCTGATACACGTCCCTTTCGTCGTTCATTTAAATTACTTCTTACTATTGCTTCTATCTGCTGTTTTATATCACTTGTTTGGTTTATATTAATGGTTCCTACATATTTCTACGATCAATTAATATTGCCATCCAGCGCCGTAACAATAGGTTTATCACTTTCATTAGCTGGTTTATTTCAAGGTGCTGGATTACCATTGTTTTATGAAGCTCTTGCTGAAGTTATGTTTCCTTTACCTGAATCATTATCGGCATCAATACTTGTTCAATGGAGTAATATCATTAGTCTTATATTATTATTTATTGCACCTAATCAAGGTAAACTTGTCAATTTAATAGTACTAATAACTAGTGCTATCTCGACAATAATGATATTATGTGCACGATTTACATATAAAAGACGTGATGAAGACGAAAAGATTCAAAGCATAAAACATATCTCAGATCATTCTCAAGATGATGTTATCAATCAAACATAATATAGAACATTTTCGAACGATATTATCTTAATATTAAAGTTTATTTTTGAATAAAATTAACTATTCTCTATACTTGCTGTATCTATCTCAATCTGTCAGGCTGAATTTTTCACCATTTTCTGAGTATGGGTGCAAGTTGAAGATAACACTCACACTCTCAAGATTTCTTTATATATTCTCTTAAATAAATCAAACATGACGTCTTTTAAAAATAAAATATTGTTCTTTTGTTTCTGTTGCAAAGTTTTCATTGCGCAACATTGTCGAGTATTTGCTCTTATATGATTTTTTTTTCTTGTTTGCATAATCATTCCTTTTCTCTGCACTTCGACTTGAATATTTGATTTTGATTGTATGCAATTGTGAGAGAAACAAATTCTAAGGTATATACAACAATACGCAGTATCTCCAGCGATCTCATTTATTTTCAGTGGCAGATCAGATCAATGTCTCTATTAAATAAATGTGAAAACTTCGGATTGTATCCGAGAGTTAAGTGTACTGCAAAAAGTGTATATGGTAATCATAGGAAAATATCAGTATTTTTGTAATAACTCGGGAATGGCTCGTCCAGTTAGGCTCAACTTCGAACTCGACCGAGATCTACATGAGACTGAATTGTGTACAAAATTTCAGCTCAATCGGACTATTCTTTCAAACGTTATCGTGTATACAGACGGCTGGACACACAGACCGATTCTAGAAGTGTACTCACTTTTTGAGTACACAAAAAAGAGATTAAGACAAATTCGTTTTGCCATTGTGAAGTTTGTTACAAGCATTACAAGATTCGTCCTTGCAGAATGTTTTGTGACTTCGGTGGGCGATCAAAAACTCTTTTAAAAGGCTGGAGAGTTTAACAGAAACTATTTATATTTATCGGATTAATAGAACATGACGAGCTGCATCCAATCAAGCTTGGACGAACTTTCGAGCTCCTAAAGTTCTCGATATAATTAACAAATAGTATGTCAAAAACGTAACATCGTTGCGCTCGAATAAATCGATATATCTTGCAAAGCATCTTGCTCAGTCCTACCAGGTCACCTTGGGGGTGAGTGTGAATGTCAGTTCTTCAACCAGTCACACTCACACCCTCAAGAAATTCAGTTGTAGTACAAGACTACGATTTTACTAGTTACCATTTCTAGAAACTGAAACCAGATGATACGGGGCTAGATGTAAGAATCTTACATCTAAAATAATATATTTGTCATCCACTATAAAGAAGATACCAAAGATGCAAACGTTTCTGAAAAATAAATTTCAAAATATCGCTTCAAGTGGAAAACGAGAGCTGATGAGAATTGGTCTTTTCAATATTGTTTATTTGGCAACAATAAAAACTGTTTAATCGAATAAAATGTGCGCTTCTTACGCATAAAAACATCATCGCTTTCGTTTCTGTTCGCACGAGTAAACTAAAAATGAAAAAGATCATTGAATTTTGCTCACACACGCATTCTTTCTGTGCTTGTCCAAGGTTAACGCAGGCGTGAGTTTGAATTTGTGTTAGAGATTGCTGCCGAAGAAGGCTAAATTTTCAGTGCTCCTGACGAAAAAACTGTATGCTTGCTGAAGACCATGTTGAGTTATGAATATCTTGGAAACAGTTCCGCGTTCTAGCTTATCGCTGTACGAGTAGTGTATTTTCACAGTATTTTTCGCTCCAATACCATAATTTTTCTTATGAATATTAGCAAAACTTACGATCAGAAAAGATTGTTTTCTGTTCACTAACAAAGAAAACAGTGGATTGAATATTTGTATTCTTCAAAAAAAGGAAGGAACAAGAATCCATTAGTGTCTTAATGATGGTAAAATATATACTCCTCTTTAATATATAGATCTTATAATATACATTGTGCTGTATTGATAGGAAAAAGAAAATTGTTGAATTCTATGATGTCATCGTAGCTTGATACAAGATATATTGACTGATCGTCAACTCATTTTTTTTCTATTCTTCTGCACGTTAGAAAGAAATTATGACTACAGTTTTTTTTGTTATTATTTTAATTTTTTCAACATCATGTGGTATAACTAAATAAATATCAAGACCACAGATAATATCGAATCACCAAACATTTGGTGAGTGGTGTTACAATGGTAGAATTCTATCATCAGATCTCTGAATGTGATTATATATTCTTTTCTTTCTTCTTAGATTTAATGAATATTTTTGATTGTTTTTACTCAATAAATCAATGAAACATTCCATTCGTGTTATATCCTGTGTATGTATACTTGTTTGCATCACTTATATATGGTATATAACTAATCAACATGCACCACCTGTCGATCAACTGACGTGTACATGGCCAGTTAGTTTATTCAACCAAACAGTAATAGGTACGTTAAAAATGACGATAGAATATATTTTTGGAGTTAAATAAGATATTTCCAGATAATAAATCTTCAGAAGAATGCCATTGGAAATTTGATCATTATGTAGCCAGTGGTTGGGAACGTTTTTGGTATGATAATATTGATGCATTGCAAAAAAATGTTTGTGTAACCTTGTCGAAAGCTGATCAAATGAACAAAAGTATTCGATTGATAGAACGCATTACTATTCTTCAACAATCGATTTTCAATAAATCATCGATATCAAAGGATGCTAACGAACTCTTTTCACAAATGTTCTATCGATTGGAATGTTCATCTGGTCGTTCACTTTTAGTTGCTCAACAAATCGAACCGTTAGTTGGTCTTCTTCGTGATCCGTTAACTATCTGTCCAGGTTTTAATCAGACAATTCCATTACACTTGATTCAAAATGAAGAAGATGATATGCAATCAAAACGATTTATTCTTCTTGCACCATCTGCTCCGTATGTTAACTTTCCTCCGACAGGATCTCAACCACCATGGATTTCTCAAAAGCATAGACGAAAGTATCTTTGCGATATTGGTAGTTCATATTTTAATGGAAACAGTGCACTTAACAAAAGAGGATCAGCAACAAGTGCATGTTGGTTCTATGAATATTTTCGAAAGAGTTCTCTACAGTTTGATCGAATCATTGCGTTTGAAGATAGTGAGCTCTTACCAAAAACTGCTTGGCAACAATTACCTGATGATCTCGTAACAGTGTACACTTTGATCAATGTTGCTGTAGAGACTTCAGGTAAATTTAATCCTTTGAAAATGCTTCAGTCATTGGCTCAACCTGAAGATTATGTTCTTTTTAAATTGGATATCGATGCCTTCTATTTAGAAATGAAATTTATTGAACAAATAATTGAAAATAAACTTTTACATTCATTAATCGATGAATTATTCTTTGAAATGCATGTTTCTGTCAACGAAATGTTACCTTACTGGGAACTTACCGTCGGACCAGCTCATCTCAATGATTCGTATGTTCTCTTTACAAAACTACGTCAATTAGGCATTCGTATGCATTCATGGCCATAACATTGACTCTTGTTATGTTCAATATGGTTTTCGAGGATTTGAATGAATTTATTGTAAATCACACAAGACGGTGGTACATAATAAAGTAGAAGATCGTATGATAACTATGCCACATAAAAATGCGGGTTTTATATGTATATATGGGAAATGACTGTCTAGGTAGAGCGAGAGATACATAGAAGATATCACAGCTCTAATAAGAGATTTAGTGGCTGTGAGACTGAAACCCGCAGAGCATCCACACCCTCAAATTGAAGTAAATATTTATATGGTAATATTCTGGATTCATATATAGAACAATTGAGTCTAACTTCCTATTGACTCAGATCCAAAAGTAGTCGACCTACATGTTTTGAAAATTCTCGATTCTTTTCATGAAAACGTCTCTTAACCGTTTATAGACAAAAATATATTACCGACAATACATTAAAATACATTAAAATGAAAAGCACATAAGATTATCTGGAAATACGTTATAAAAGGATTTCCGTAGAAAATTTCATTATGGCATATGCACATTATCTAAGAATGCATGAAAACACATTGCATGTCAAGAAATTATAAAAATATTACGAAAGATGAACTCGTTTGAAAAGATAATTTGAAAGGCATCGCGTGATATATTTATTTTTGCCTTATAAATTCTTTCATTTCTTTACTAATATTGATAAAATTATTAAAAAAACTGTTAAAATATTTCTTATATGTATTTTTGATATTATCTTCATTTCTAAACATTAAAAATTCTTGTTAATTTGTTTTATTTAAATAATTATCTACTCTTACTAATCACAATATGTTTATACTGTAATTATTGAAATATATCATATAATTAAGAACAGTTTCTGTCACATAACATATATTTAACATAACTAATTACGAATATCTCTCTTTTCTCATTTATCTTGATAGTTTTACAATTATATAATCTTATTTGAAAAGATGTGAATGAAAATGCACAAGCTAATCACGCGAGTGTTGAACAGGAAAGAGCAAGCTCAAACGAGCAAGAATGGAACTATTGAGAATGAAAGACTGAGCATGAATAGTTAACTGCATCGAATAATCAACACAAGTAACGAACATATCGAATGAGTGACATAGATTTATTTCAGTTTAGTTGAATACTGAAAAGCAATTGTTATGGTATATATCTACGTTGTGTGAAAAGGATTCTAAGTATATATGTTTGTCAGTTTAGCCAGGGTCGGGTGAATCCGAGTCATTTAATGAAAAAAAAATGTTTTCTTTGCTTTTATAAATAGATCACAAATTATACGATTAAATTTTTTCGCTCATTAGTAACTTTTATCCTAGTTGAATAGATTATAACCAAAGAGTTTTTTAAAAGCTTTTTCTGGTTAAGTATTTAAATGACCGTGAACGACAACCTGTATGTTCAGGTATTTGTTTATAAAAGAAATGACCTTTTCATTATTTTAGTATGAAACTGTATACATGATTTACTTTTTTGTGTATGAAAACTAGGAATCGAATTATATCATATAAACTCATCATTGATATTTTTCATTGAAATAAACACGTTATAAAAAATAGAAAAAGAATATCATGGTTCGCTCTATTTATAGAAATCTAGATTAAAATTATCAGAAATTTGGAGAACACAAGAGATAGGGAGAAAAACTGAAAAATTTGATCGAACTGATAGATTTCGTACAGCTAGAGAGCGTCAGTATTTATACTTATCGAATAAGGAGAATCTAAACTCATCAGTATTTGATGATTTAAAGTTATTCAAAAAATAATGATGGTTATTTATTGAATATATTCATTGCTTGTGCTTGTTTTTGCTCGTATTTATAACTTTCATTAATCTGAATAGACAGAATTTGAGGACAAACATGAAAAGATAAAAAAAACTCCTGGAATAAATTAACAAAAAAATAAAAATACATCTGCTTTGTATAATGCGATGCTAATGCACGAATACTCTCGTTTAATGAACGTTATTTGCCTACGCTTCATTACTTTTTTTCCTTAATAAACAAAGAATAAACATTTTTCTTTGTGCACAATAACAGTTTCATCACATCTGCCGCTCAGCGTCGATTAGAACGTTTAAAAGTTTTTCTCTTGTTCTCAACTTTTAATACGTTAACGTATATAGAGTAGTAGATCTTATAAACATGTTCTGGTGGGCGATTCCTCTTGAATTACTCATACTCGCGTTTAGCTTTATTGGTTTGATCAGTAGTATTGTATTTATATTAGTCGTTGTTATTCATCGTGAATTTCGTCAAAATCTCATTTTACTTCTCGCAATCAATTTGAGTATTGGAGGACTTATTACCTGTGTTTCAATGATATCTCAAGCTTTGTACATGATAATGCAATCTGAACAAGATATGCTTTGTCCGTTTCGCAGTTATTTCTATACAGCTGGAGGTTTATACATTTTCCAAGCAGCCTTGCTACAAACTTTACATCGACTGTTCATTACCGTTTTTGCTCATCGTCGATATTGGCAGAACCGGTGTTTATTCTTATCGTTAGCTTTGGCACAATTGTCACTTTGTCTATTAGCATTATTACCCTTGCTACTGGGTAATAGATTTCCATATTTTCCTAGTGCGAAAGCGTGTTACATTGCTTTAAATGACATTTTCGATGTTCTGTATCCAGCAATCTGTTTTTACTTTGTTCCATTGATTCTTCAATCGGGCTTGTCCTACTGGATTCTTCAACATGTCGCTCGCGAGACTCGAGCTGGTCGAGCGGGAATGAATATCCACAAACGCATTCACAAAGAGCGACGAGTGTTAGCTCGCGTAGCTCTACCAGTTATTCTATTGCTTAGTGTTGGACTCATTTTTTTTGTCTTCTTTTTTGGTACAATATTAACTAATACACAATGGGAAGCTCCACCTTATGCACTTCATCTTAGTTTTCTGGGCAGTTCAGCTGCAACTGGAGCATCCATGATGGCTAATCTTTTTCTGTATCGAGAAGTGAAGAAAAATATTTGGTTATACCTACGATGTTTATGGATACATCATGAACAAAATAGAATCCATATTCTCGGTCATGCATAATGCAATAGTCTATCGGATACTTAACTTTAAATTCGTATGGGTGTGCGTGTAGATTTATCTTTTCTTTATTCACACCCACACTCGCACACGTACATCGTTGAAAGTTTCCATTTGAAAAAATGTATGTATGAAACGATTGTTTTTTTCATCAGTTCTTTTGTGTTGCTATGTGGATTTTATAAAATGATATTCATATAATTATTCTTTATTGAAAACTTAATAAATCTATTTATTTGATTTATTGCATAATTTTTCAATCAGTTTGAACAAATAAGATATTTTTATTGTTTGTCTTATATCGAATGGACAGATAAAACAAAATACATCTTACGTTTCGTCTTAAGTGAAAGAAATTCGTTTCATAGCAACAAAAAACTTTGTTTATTATTATATTTTAAGTAAAGAAAAGAAAGAAAATAGGATTGAGTAAAATTCATACAATGAATGAGAATATAAATCATTTAAATCAAACAATAATAAATTTTGAAGGTCTGGGATGGATGTGGGTGAATTTAAGTTGAAGATAATATCCAAATCCACACCCACAATTTGTTCGAAAAATGTATAAAAATTAAATAGATCTGTTGATTGATTCTTATACTCAAGTCAACAATATTGTGTAACGGAAATCTGATGACTGAACTAGTATAGACCTCTCGCACATTTATCAATAAGATAAACATGATTGTGAGATAAAAAATCAATGAATATGATAGATAAAGACTTAACAGTTTTCCTATGAACACTAATCGAGTTGAAATCATCATACGGATCAAATTGCAGTTCGAAAATCTAAAGTAACACATAATCTTCCAAATAAAACAGATTTATTAAAAATTTAAGAGCTATGCTAAATTTCTATAGAACAAAAGAATCTCATAAGAGTCTTTCTCTGAATCAAATTGAGTGGGTGAGCATGTAATCTCTTACGTATGTAGTATTACTTAACCACATCATACCTTTCAACTTGTCTACAAGACATAAGGAATTGATGTACGCTGTTTACGATTTCTTATGTGTTAGTTTTTTCTGTTTATCTGGCTTGATTATGTATTCAAGCCTCTACAAGAAACAATTTAGCAACTAAATATGTTGCCGGAATACTCGAATATGCTACTAACTCTACTTACATCGAATTTTATTTATTCTGATGATAAAAAGCGTACATTAAAGAGATGCTCATATTGCGGATTGTAAAGATTTTCGCGAGCCGCCATGGTTGAGTGGTTACGTTGTTCGACACGTATCCACAAGGTACTGTGTTGAAACCTCAGTAACATCATCCATGGAATGACCCTGGACAAGTCACTAACGGCTAAGTTGTCTCAAATGACTCATTCCACATGAGTCATTCATACTGGTTATCTTTAATCAGTATGTTGGACGGAAGAGGGTGCAGATACCGCCGTCTGTAAAAAGAAAAAGACGACAGAACCCGGCTGCATGTGGAAAACTCTAATAATAACCGCGGCCGGCCCCTAAGGGCGATAAGCCTATGGGACGTTATTATTATATTATTAAAGATTTTCGCACATTGGATCTTCGAGTATATTTTGATTTTTAATAAAACATATCTATAGATTCAAAAACAATATGCATAATATATTCCTTTATGATGGATCACCCATTAAATACCATTTATTATTTTGTTTGCAATAAATTCATATGAAAGTTCGACATTTCTCACGTAATTGTTTTTGCTTTCGTCATCTCGCTCGAATTTCATTTTAGAATTTTTTTTGTTGAATAGACATGAAGGTCGACATTGCGTGTATGTGTGGATTTGTTTTGAAAATATGTTTCTTTTTCTATTGTGTTGGTGTGTTTATGTAGATGCTGTTAAAATAAGTTATAAACATCATGAAACAGAATTAAAAGCTCTGTGTTTTGTTAAATAAAGTTTGACGTCAGCACCTTGTCTATGGAAAAGAAAAGGAGCTTAACATATTGTGCCATTTCAAGCAGTACAATTTTCTTTTTCGTTTGTCTGTATATGTGGTTCATAGTGTGGGTGTAGGTGTGGGTGTCTCAATGTATAAATTGGCGATTTTTTCTTTGTTGTAATCATTTATTGTTGTTTAACAAAATACAAAGCTTATTTATCATTTCAATCTTTTTCCAAGATCATGCCACCAAAACCCGCCCCCAATCCATCTATTTGTTTTGCACGCTTAGGCAGCATTGATGCTATTGAACAAGAAAAACAAACACAAGATAAATTAGTTGTTCTTCTTCTTAATATCGAGTAAGTTAAATCGAAAAAAAATTAAATTAAATTTATCTATTTTTATTAAAAGAAATCCTGAAAGAGCAAGTCTTGAATATCGAATGGTGAATTGGGGTCAAAATTTTGAACATAGTCATCCAGTGAAATTTTGTAAATATGTTTATACACCAGACGATCCTGAAGCAGCAGCAAATGTCACCAAGACACTCAATATTAATCATCAATCAGCAGTTATTTTTTTAAATAATGGAAAAGAACTTGATCGTATAACTGATCTCAATGAATCAGATCCTAATCGATCACATCCACTTGAAACCGATAAAATCGATCAAGATGAACAACGAGTCAAAGACAAAACCATTCAATTATGTGATAATGTCGGTAAATGATTTCAAATCAAGAAAACTCTTTTATTATATCCAAATGAACTTATTTTACTTTTTTATCTCGAATTCTTTTATTTCTTTTTTAAATAAAACTCCTTTCTTCTTCTTCGTCGAATACTTCTTATTGTAACTCGTACATCAAGACAATACTATGTCTCTCTTGTATATATATTGGAAAATTATGATATTCTGATCTATACATTCATTTCATCTATAAATGCTTTATAAAGATAAGTTGTGTACAACTTAAAAAAGAAAAATATTTTCTTTCACTACACTTTTATTGAGGAGCAACAGAGGTAAACATTTATTCCATTACTTTGGTAACATTTGCTGTTTTGCAATCGAACTATTGTTGCTTAGAATATTTAATCTTGAAATTTTTCACAAGAAACAAATTCTAGAGTCCGATGAGAGAATATCTCAATCTGTTCAAATGCTGACACATATTCGTTAATGAGTCAAATATAATGCTTCTTGAATCATTGAATTGTGTAGAACTGTTACCAGTTGTACCATTATTAACAATGATGGTACCTATTTGATTATTATACAAAACATTTTCACTTGTTCACCATCTGAATTAACAACAAACATATTCAAACAGCTACTGAATTCTACACACCTCGTATGTCGGCTATGAAAATGTCTGACTTATTGTCTAATGTCTCTAATTATTTGTTATATATGAATAAATAAAGATCTTGACTAGAATTCAATTAATTAGAATGATAGTTATAGCATTTTTTGACAATTTCCATAAAACTGAGTTCATTATTTCATTCTCGAAATAGAATATCAATCATGAAAATCGAAAAATAAATCAATAACACTTGTTATTTGTATTGAATCAAATGTAATTATCCCTATTGTGTTGCAACAATAGCCATCTGATATACTTAAAAACAAACGACAATATTTTAGTTCGATTCATATGAGAGAGTTATAATCAATAATTCTGTTCAATAGCTTATTTATATGGATTGACTGATGAAATTGATTCTGTTCTTGAACAAATAATCTCAACATGAGAGAATAAGATTGGGGAATTTTTTGCTTATAACTGAACTCGTCTCAGCCTACAAATAATGTTTATGTAGTTTTTGATATGTTACAAAATGAACTGACATGTATTTCTGTACAGATATAGTTATACTTTCTGTTGTCGACAATAGTTAAAATTGTATTTGTGTTATAATAACTCAAACAGACCAGCTTTCAGATATTCCAATCTTCGTGATTGTTTTTTTTCAGAAAGATATTATATATCAAAGAAATTAAGGTTGTACGACAAGTGTAAAACTGAGCAAGAATTTGATTGTGACTAGTATAGTCACTGTTCACATCTACCTTCTCGTCTAGAATCTTAGTAAAAAATCGAAAATTATATAAGATAGTAAATATCTAATTTGTCGTTGTCTAATCAGATATCATAGATGAAATATTTAGTGAGAGTTAGTTATAATTTCATATTTACCATAATCTCTCTATGACAAAGAAAACATTTTTTTTAAATTAGTTATACGATAATCGAAATTTTGTTCAATATTCATTTCAAGTATCTGAAAAAGTTTTTGAAAATCCTATCTATTTGAAATTAAAATTAAAGATTTTTATCACGTTTTTATAAAAAGTTATTTACAAAAATTATTAACAAATCTCCTCATTTGAAGTCAATCATAACTAACTCAATTTCGCAAAAAATGTTCAGTACTGATATCTGTAATGTAAGATCGACATTGTATTGATAAGATTAATCACTATTACAGAGTATATGTAGTATAAAACTAATAAAAACTACACAATACAATAAAATAAAATCCTCTAACATACAACATCCGTCTCCACACATTGTCTTATTTCAATTTATGGTCCTATTTGAACCTTGTTATATACAGTAATTATTCTTACTTCTTCTCATCGAAATAAAAAAGAATAAATGTGTACAAATCGTGCTTTTGAAAGAGGAATTATATAATATTATTTAAATGTTTGCTCCGTCAAAATCACTACAAACAAAACGGAAGCTAACAACTAATTTTTCTTCTCTTTTCTAAACAAACTAATATGAATACTGATGCATATATGAACTAGTTTATATTGTTTATAGAAATAAAACGTTACTTTATTTAGTTTGATGTTGTATTAAATCATACTTATTACATAGTGATACTTTTCTACGACTTATTGATATAATAAGAAAGAAAAAAACTCAATGGAGCACTTAATAAATTTAACAGTAAAGTAGAGTTCACAATTCACTCGTGGCATCGTAGAACACATTGCTCAGTTACACAAAAAATAAATAAAATTACACTTTCAATGTATATATAATCAATGAGATATCTATATGAATTAAGAATACAACTATTACAACATTCGAGATAAAAATAAAGAACCAAAAATATTTTTCTATTGATTTCAGTCAGAGTTAGAAAGGCATCACAATTTTACATGAATTTTGGAATGATTATGATGTTCATATAGGTAAAATTTTTCTTTATTTTAATAATCAGTTGTATAGATTGTGATCAGATCTCGAAGATGTCACTATCAAGACTTCGGATGAGATACAATGGCAAGCTTTCAGAATCATTTTCATCAGATAACAGAAAAAAATTTTTTTAATTTCTCAAGCAACTAAATATCATATAATCATTACAACCTGATAAAATCGATTGTTTTCACATAAATCGATAAAATGTTAGCTACTGATCATGAAATCCTACTTTTTAGTCTCAGCATATGCTTTCTTCTCAACGAAAAAAACGAAATACCTGAAGGGTGTCATTTTCTTTTTTGAAATGTGTAGAATTAAAAACTAAGTACAGAGAATTTGGTGCATATGACTTTCGAGCCACATCGCGTACATGACATATAGGTCGATTTTGTAAATCTAATTACTGTTCATTTCAAAAAAAGATGGATAAGTTATTTTCGAACGATCCAATAATGAGCTACAAAATTATGTCGAGATTTTATTCCTAACTATATCTCCTAGAAACAACGCTAAAAATGAAAAATTTTGTGGTATATGTCAATCTATTTGAGAGTTACTCCAAAACTCCTCATCCAGTTTTCTTAATTTTCTTTTAGTTAAAAATGAGTCGTGGTTCTGGATAAAAATTTGATATATTGAATTGATTTCTTTTTTGTTCTTTTCTTTTAATATAAAAAAAACTGTTTACTTTTGATAAATGAGAAAAAAAGAAATTTGAAAAAAAAAGTTCGATCGATGTCAGTTAATGTACATTTAAAGAAAAGAGAAGAAAAAAAATTGGTTGTCATCGTTTTCAGTCACTTGAATAGACACAACAAACAAAATGTTAATAATTGATTGTTAACAACCATACGAATAGTCTTGAATATTCCTAACTAGATTCAATTCTAAATGTCATTAATTTCATCACCATTTTATATTGGATCAAATGATAAACATACAACGATTTCATTTCATGATAAAGTAACAACATTACCAAGAATTGAACATCCATCAAAATTTATTAATAATGATGATAAATATTCATTAGATATTCGAGGAAAATCCTCCGAATATAATCGATCATCATCAACTGCTCAAAATTATTCGAATGGTGAAGATATACCAGAGAATATTAATGTTATTTATGGATTAGATAGAGACAAAGTTCGTTTACCGATTTTTGGTAAATTTAGTTTATATAAATTTCGATTTATTTATTTGTTTATTTTTCTATTCGAATAAAATGAAGGTCGTCGCCCATCAAGTATCTCATCAACAACATCTTCGATTGAAAGAAGAAAATCAAGTTCAGTAAATGGAACTTTTGATGTCAATGAACTTGAATCAATCTTAAAAGAAAAAGTTCGTTTACAATTAAATGATATTCGAACAAAATTTCGTCATTCAATTGATTTTGATAATAATGGAAAAATCTCTTATCAAGCATTAAAACATATTATTGCTTCTATATTTGGTGTTCAAAGACAAATTTCACCGAATCAAATTGATAAATTATTAGAAAAACTTCATTTAAAAAATTTAACTAAAATAAGGTTTCATTCAAGAAGAATTTTAATAAAAAATAGTTTTTTTTTCTTTTTTAAAAATTTAGTTTCGATGAATTTGTTAATTCATTTTCATTTAATGAAGAAAGAAGTCAATCAGCATTAAAAATTCGTGAATCATCATCTCAACCTTATTTTACAAAACGAACAGCTGCACAAATGTTTCTTATTCTTAAAGAAAAAGCTCGTACTAAGTTAGATTTGGTTTTATATGAAGATAAAATAAAACGAAATTTATTTTTATTTTAGAAATAAAGAATTAATTCATTTTTGTCCATTATTAGATGGTGGTCCATCTTCGAAAATCTTTAAAAGTCAATTATGTAATATTATTGTTGATATGGGTTATAAAATGAATGACAAAGAATTTGATAAATTATGGAATAAATTTGATGTTGATGGATTTTATGTAATTACTTCAGAAATATTTGTTCAACTTTTAACAAATGAAGAAAATCTCAAAGAAAATCGATCAACAATAAGAAGTGAAGCACAAGATCAACAATCAGCTATATTAAAATCATCATTTATGCAATCATCAATATTCGATTCACAATCTGATTTATCTTCGACAGATAATTCACAGAAACTATTTGATCATAAACGGATTGAAAAATGGTTTAATACAAAACTTCCAAAATGTATTTGGGAAATTGAAAGTGATTTTAAAAAATTAGATACAACAAATACTGGAAATGTAAGATAAAAGAGATTTTTAGAAAATTAATTTTCATTTATTTTTTTCTTCTCTTTAAGATTACAAGTGAAGAATTACTAAAAGAATTAAAAGAATTTGGATTATTTATTGAAGATTATCTTGTTGAATCATTTTTAAAATATTTAAATATTCGTTTTCAATCAATAGATAAATCAATTTCTTATAAAGATATTATCGAGAGATTTAAAGATAAACTTCAAATAATTAATAATCGAATCAAAGCTTTAAATCCATTGTTTGTTTATTCATTCTATTTTTAAATAATTTATTTTATTTTATTTTCTATAATTTAGATTGGAAGAAGAAGAAATTATTGATGAAACAGCATTAGATAAACAAGTGAAATATGTTATAGCACAAAATTATGAGAAAATTAAAGATAAAATGAATAATTTTGATAAAGATCAGAATGGAACAATAAATAAACATGAAATGAAAATCTTAATTGAAGATATTCTTGAATTTCCTTTAAGACCTGATGAATATCGACAATTATATAAACAATTTCCAGTTGATTCATATGGTTCGGTTTTATATAAAGATTATTTAAAACAAATTAATGATCAACCCACACCTTCACAACAACAACAACAATCATCAAAGTTTATTTTCTTATTTTTATTTTTAATTTTATTTAATTTCTTTTAGTCAAACAATTCCTCAATGGGATTATATGAGATCAAGTAATATTCGTGATAGTCTCAAACAAAATATTCTTCAAGATAAAAAACAAGATAAAAATGAAAATAATCAACAAAATCCAAGATCAATTCAACAAGTTTGTTTTTCTTCTTTCGTTCTTTATTTCTTTTCTTAAAAATAATTTCTTTAAAGTTAAATGAAATAGTTAAAACAATCGTTCGAACACGTTCAAAAGATATTGAAGATCAATTTAAAATAATCGATCGAAAATCTTATGGAGAATTAACACAAGATTATTTATTTGAATTATTTCAACGGTTTTTCTTTTCAATTTTTCGATTCTCTCATAAATTTTCTTTTCTTTTAGTCTTTCAGTTAAACCTGAAATAACACATAAAGAAATTGAATTGATTTGGTCTCAATGTCTTTTAAAACAAAATAAAACTTTAGATTTTCATCAATTTTTACGTCAATTTGGCTATTCGAAAGAATCAGCACATTATCCAAATGCAAAAGAAAATCCTCCGAAACGAGGTGATTCCGATTGTTTATTAACATCAAATAAATTATATGGTGATTCTATTCTTACACATGAAAGTACACGACAATTTATTAAATCAAATTGGAATAAAATTCGTCAAGAATTTATTCAAATTGATCCATATAAAACTGGTTTTATTCAACAAGAAGAATTTGATGAAATTTTAACTGATGTTTGTCCAGCTATGAATCAACAAGATCTTCAAATATTAAAAAATAAATTTCAAACGACAAATGATTCAAGGTAATTCTTAGATTTGTAATTTTAAAAGAAAAATTTATTCTTTTTTTTTATATAAAAATCAAAGAATAAATTATGTTCAATTTTTACAATTCTATGCTCCAAATATTGAACTAACGAATGAACCTGAGAAAATAACACGAAAATCATTGATGACTAAACCTATGGATAATTACAGTAGTCAAAAATCATTGAATCAATTATCAACTATCGATGATGTTTCAATTATACTTCGACGAAAAGTAAATTTTTATTTTTCGATATTTTTCTAAAAACTAATCAAATAATTTTGTTAGTTATCTCATTTATATAAACATATTCGACGATCATTTAAACGAGATGATGTAACGAATTGTGGATCTGTTTCAATTCCAAATTTTAAACAAATTTTAAATGAATTTAAATGTTCTTTAAATGATGAACAATTTTATTTATTAATATCTCAACTTGATACAAATATGAATGGAACGATTAATTATAATTATTTTATGCAACAATTTATTAAAAATAAATAGACTTTTTTTTTATTAGAACAACTTTTCTTTTCAAATAAATAAAATTTTCTAACGATACGAAAAGTTAATCAAAGAGATAAACCGACAGAAGCTTAAAAAAATAAGAGGAAATTCAAGCTTCCGTGTTTTTATCTGGAACACATCGAGTGGAATACTATTATGAAAGAAATCGTGAAGCAGCATTTGAGATATTAATGTCAAGTGATGTTAGAAGAATTTGTTGATGATTTGTAACGTGATGAGAAAGATGAAATATCTATATTATTCTTGCTGTAGAATTTAGATAAGAAATAAGGGTGTGGAATTTATATAATATCTATCGACACTCACCCCTTCAAAATTAATAGATTTTTCTTTGACAGTATGGATATTATATTAATTCCACACCTCCATACCCTTAAGTGAGAAAATAACATGCTGTCACATAGATTCTTCGTTTGGATCATAGAAGAATCATTAGAACAACTCTAGAGAGCTTTTCATGATATATCTTTTGAAAATAAAATTCAAGATTATGTCAAATAGAAAAGATTGCAAAACTTTTGCCTCATTCGATAGTCTAGTCTGCTAAACAGTTTCAAAAGAGACATGTATGTATTTCTACGGTCTTAGTTTATGTTGAAACTTAAGTAATCGAAAATTCCTATCACTATGATTTTAAGTTTAAACAAAAAATAAATGTCGAAATCTCGGATTTAAGTTCGAGGGCTATGTATATTTAGAAAAAAGAAGAAATAATTGACAGTTGAGTGATTTTCATGAAATTGTCTAGACAAAAACATCCTTGAGGACACTAACAAACGTTTTCCTTACATCCTAAAGGTGTCTTCTTCTTTTTTATTTTATTTTTGGTACAAAAGTCAAATTTATAATTACGAAAAACTACGAACCAATTTTGACGAATCGATTGCAAAGGTCCTTTGCTGAATACTATTCATTGTGAGAGTGTCAATTATCATATTATAAGTTTAACCTTTGATTCCGAGACAAATAAACAGACATAGACTTATTCACCACATCCTCATTAGATATAAGAATAGATCGACTATAGAAATGTGAAGAAAAATATGGATTTGTATAATCTTCTGATGAAAAAATATATTGTGGTTCAAAACATCAAGTTGCCAAACAAATACACAAGTGAGAGGCGAAATTTTCTTCAATAATAAATAATATGATGTGTTATAGAAATGGATTATATTTTAATAATGAGGACAAAAAGTTAAATAGTAAAATAAAGAAGAAGTTTACTGGAAATTCATAATATATAAATATAAGAAAGATTATTAGAACAGATGTACTTCATCTTTTTCTTAATTTTAGGCTGAACGTCAGTGTTAATTTTGGGTACTTATAGTTCACAAATATTTATCGTCGATAATACACTTAACTCTATCCTCAAAATGTAAAACAAAAGGAAGCGATTTCTCTTGAGTTTTTCTTTTTCTTTCGATGTCTGTTTTATCGAGAAAGTGGCAAAAGAGAACAGATAAACATTAATCTATGAGAAGTGCGTAAAAGCATAGACGAAGAAAAACGAAAGCATCATCGTGACTAGGAATACAAATGAGAAAATATTCATGTTTGATGAGTTACAATCGGCAAAGTCTATGATCATGAATAAAGTGAGTAATGAGACATTCGAAGAAGTTAATGTCAAGAGTTGAACATCATCTTGACTATGTAAGTCAACAGAAAAACAGACCGATCTATTTTTTGATGAAGGTGGGTGGATCATGTCTAGCCCATACACACCCTCAACATACTTTACAACTAAAATGTGGAATACTCTCATATCTATGAGTCTCTTACATTGTCGTTTTTCAATATATTTTATACCTTTTTTTAAATTTGAAGTACTTTTAGTCGAAGATTCATTTTTTATTTTTTTGATCTTTAATTATTGACATGTTATATACATACAGAGGTGGTCAGTATAGAGAATAATTAACTCCATAAAAAAAAGTCTCTTTTTCTACAAAATGAATGATATTCGTCATTCAAAAAAGTTTGATGTTCAATGTTGAATAAAGAGATAAACTTATCTGAACTTTTATCGCATGATCTTTTTTATAGTTGAGTGAATAAATTTTGAATATTTTTCATTTCTATTAATGATGGAAATTAATAATTTATAATAATAATCGATAATATAAATATTAATGAGAAAAAATATTTCTTTGAGGAAAATATTCTCTAAAAATAAGTTTTATGAGAAAAGTCAAAAAACCATTAGAATTTCCCAAAGTATTTATTTCTATAATTAAGATTAACTTTTTTTAATGAAAATGATCAATATTCTATTAATCATCTTATTTACTTAAAAGTAAGAAATTGTTTTTTGAATAAATTTCTATTTTAATATTATAGAAGATTCATAGAATTAACTTTCGTTTTTTCTAAAATATGTTTTAGAAAAAGAAAATCTATTTGAATAATTCAATGAATAAATCCTATTAGGAATTTCAATTCGATTTTTATTTCTAAAACAAATTCATTTAATTAAATTAAGAAGAAAATTATTTTTCTGTAAGAATCTATTGATATTCTTTTCTATTTATTTATTGAATTATTAGAAAAGTAATTCTTATGACATTAATTTTTGTTTAACAATCGACATTCTTTTCTTTTCTTCTATAAGATTATTCAAACGATTAATAATATTATTTATTCGATAGAATAACATAATTCAGAAAAGATTTACAATCTTATTAAATATCTAAACAATACTTTCTTCTTATTTTACGATTAGACCATTGAGGATAACTAGAAATATAACTTAAATATTAATATCATCAAATTGGTGATATTATCCGAGTTTTTTTCCCAAACTTGTTTTCAATACAATAAAGAAAATAAATCTCGAAATTGTTCTATAAATAAAAGTAAATCTTTAATAAAATGAAGATAATGATAAGTAAAGTCTCAATTAAGAATGATTTAGTCTGATCTTTAAAGCTAATAATATGTGAAGAAAATTG
>CAJNOI010000377.1:1373-13810 GCA_905250115.1 Adineta steineri | reverse complement strand
CAGAACTGTTCAATATGCACAAGCAAATGAGAGATGAATAAATCGCATCAAGATTGGATTTATGTATTGTGTTTCATCCAAAAGAAGATTTCTAAAACAGTTCAACATACATAAAGAAGTAATACATAAATGAGTCATACGAAAATTATGTTCACGTATTTTACTTTATCTAAAAGAATATTTCTGTCTCATATTAGAAGACCGTAAAACAAACGACAAATGAACATTCTAACAAACATTATATTCATATACTTTATCCAATCAAGTTTTGTATTTGTGTTAAGTTTAAAGACGGAAAAACTAATGGACAATGAATAGATTTTATAAGTGTAATATGTTCAAATATTTTCGTTAGTTTGAACTCATGTTAGTATGATAGTTAGATAGGCAAGAGATAGCGATTATGAATGTCTCATGTTAAGCTATGATTCGGCTATTTTGTTGAGACCGAAGTCATATTCTTAAGAAACTATATGATCGAAGAACGAAGGATAATGAATATTGCGTAGGAAAGGTACATACTAATATGTTGAAGAGCATATAAACTTTTATAGGTACTAAAGTATAGAACTTACTCTCACATGTAATACAAATTGAGCGAACAAACACAAGATTCATTAAAATATGTTAATGACTTCAACACAACATTCGTCATTGTATGCCTAATTGAGGATAGTTCAATATATGAATTGTAGAACACCAGTTGGATAGGAATATTTTGATTACAGCAATAGAAATTAATACAATAAATATTGCAAACTATAGTGGCACAGAAGATGAATATTGCAGTTATAAGCAGATCCATATGCATTTAGCTCTCCAGAAAAATAGTTCCATTTCAAACAATTATTAAGGATCTCATCGAAACTGAATATTTCGTAAGACCATAATCTATGCAAATATCATTCTCGTTTCTCATAATGTGATTAAAGTCACAATATGATTGCATATCATATATTAAATATATATTTCTAAGTCGTACCACAATACTAGCCAAAAATCTCCTTTATTCATAAAAAAAGGCAAGAATAATTCAGTAAAAAGCAACTCTGTGGAGAATGAACAACTAAAACCAACATTCTGTTCAATTATTTTATTTCTTATGAAAGCGAAATTTTGTTCACTCAGATGATTGATCGTCGGGTAATAATTGAATTTTTCAAACAAGGATCCTATTTAAATATCGTGCTAGAATTTCGAAAAAGACAAGTACTGTACTAATACATATAAAAATTGTATATTATATGAATGATTCTAAGTATAACTCTATTGAATTACTACCTGACTTTTCAAGAAGAATTGAGAGTTTGTCTATGATTGATGAATATATTCCAAATGAATATTCCTAAAGAGGATTCTAGTCAGATATATTTTCCTCTACAGTGAAAATTCAATATTTATTAAGGTTAATGAATACACTGCAAATGAATAAATATAAGGATATTTCTGTTCAAATATCTCCACGGTTAACAACAAACCGAACAATTATCATGAATTTAATGTCTATATTGGTAATGAATAATTGTAATTAATGTTGTGTTCGAATACTTGCTCATTGTAAAAGAAGAATAGAAAAGATCATTCAGCATTCAATAGATCGGTAGTTAATGTACACGTATGAACAAGTCATCATTCAGTATCCATTGACGATTACTAAAAACTTTAAATTTCTAATATATAATTAATAAATATGTGACTAATGAATAACTTAGACAAATGTTTTCTTCAAATATATTCTTATTTACAATAAAAGCAATCAAACTGTATTCGCTAACAAAGAATTTCATAGCAAATGAACAACTTCAACTTGCATCATTCTATTCAAATACTTTAGTAAATGCCGTCTATTTGGCGCAAGCATCCCGAGTAGCCCAGATCATAATTAAAATGAATGACTGCAAGGATCCTTCTATTCGGATATTTTAGTGAATGCTATCTATCTGATGCAAGTATCCTGAATAACACAGATCATAGTTAAAATGAACGACTCTCAGTTTTTTTATTATTCTATTCAAATACTTTAGTGAATGCTATCTATTTAATGCAGGCATCCTGAATATCGCACATCATAATTAAAACGAATGACTATAACCATCATTCTATTCATATATTTTTGTGCATGCTATCTGTTTGACGCAGGCATCCTGAATATCATACATCATAGTTAAAATGTACGGCTCTAAGTTTTTTTATTATTCTATTCAAATATTTTAGTGAATGCCATCTGTTAGATGTAGGCAGCCTGAATAACACACATCATAATTAAAACGAATGACCATAAGTATCATTCTATTCAGATATTTTAGCGAATGTTATCTGTTTGACACAAGCATACTGAATATCACACATCATAGTTAAAATGAATGACTGCAACCATCATTCTATTCATATATTTTTGTGCATGCTATCTGTTTTGCGCAAGCATCCTGAATAACACAGATTGTAGTTAAAACGAATGAGCGCTACGCTTTTCTTCATATGCCTGGAGTACTCGCTTGATAAATTCGTCACTTGTATCGAGGGAGTTATCTTCGTCAAAATCATTATTGATGGAGTAAGCCTTACACATGGTTGAGCATACAACCATGAATACCAAGATGTATACCAGAGTCTTGTTATTAATCATTATATTGGTTTGTATTAAATGCAATAATCAATATTGAGTGATAGTTTGTATTTTGCAAGGATATTTTCAGTCTTTATATAGTCATTAGAAATATCGGAGAGAGAGAGAGAAATAGAGAGTAGTGAAAAAATATTAATTTTTCTTTTTCGATGCGAAGTAAAGCGTTATAATTAAAAATAAGTAAACAAAAAAATATATCACGATTGGCTTTAGCCTTGAAAATAAACTATCTCAATCAATCCGAAGGCGTTGTAATTACAAAGAAAAAGAAAAATTACTTTTGAAGGTAGACAAAATATCACGCCATTATTTAGCCTTGATAAAAATATAGAATACGCATTTATTGCTTATGCTAATATTATTCTAAACCCAGAACACAATCATAGTCTAGAAATATCACTTTATGTAGATACAATTTTCGATTATTCTTTTCGTTAATTGGTATGTTTACGTGATGTGCAAAACGAATATTATTGATCGATTATTTATATTTATCAATAACACGTCATCTATTTTAATGAATAGCTTTCGTATGAATATGATTATGATCACCAAAATATATGATAGCTATGCACAAGCCTTTGATAAAGAAAAAGAAAGAGAAAAAGAAAAAGAAAGAGAAAAAGAAAAAGAAAGAGAAAAAGAAAAAGAAAGAGAACGATATCTCCAATACGAAAGTAACTCAAGTGTGACGAAAACGAAGGATACATACAAAAAAATGAAACTAGTGAATATATGTATATGTTTATATATTTTAATAACTTTTAATAATATTCTCATATTTTTTTTATAGCAAAGGAATTATTAATACAATATACAGTTAAGATATAACAATAAGTAGTTGAATCAAATGTTGATTAGAGTGTCTTTTATTTTAACAAAAAACAAAAAGTTAATAACATTTATTAACAGAATTTATATTATTTGAAAACTAAATCATCCTAGAAAATAAGATTTAATTATTGTTCTTTCAAATAGCATAATTTATTCAATTTTTAATGTTTTCTATTTTTTTGAATATTAATTATAATTAATTGAAATATAATTTAACGCAACATAATTAGAATATAATTCAAAAACAGAAAAATAAATGAGATGTTCATTAGACAAAATAATTATAAAATCAGTGATTTTTATTAATAATCAGTAAATTTCTAAAACGAATAGTTATTGATCGATTAGGTTGATAAATAAATTTTTTAATATTTGATTATATCACAAAATCAGTAACAAATTGAGACAGGTATAGAGTGAATCATTTTGTTCTTCTTTTTCTTTCTCTTCGACTGTTCTACACATATTAATCGTTGTCCTAACTTACTTATTTTGATCTATATTTTTTTGCAGTAAGAAGAATCATTACTTTAAATTTTCGTATCATTTATTATTTGAAAAACAAAGGAAGACAAGTTTCTCAATTTATTCTTTAATCGTTTTCTTTACTTATGTATATAAATATGTGATGTTTTTCAAATGAAAATAAGACATTTTCAGATTACAAGATTTGACATATTTAATTCACTATGAACATTGTACAAGCTGCTTAATTTGATGCAGAGGTGGTGGAAGAATATCGTCAAATAAATGGACGTGCAAAAAATCATGAAGAAAAAGAAATTGAAAGTTTGCAGCAATAGCATCATTTAAAAATTAATGATGAAAACATTACATAAACTATACTGAAGAAGAAAAAAAAAGTTTATTATAGATTAAAATTATATGGGAATATAAATATCATTGTAATAAAAGTGAAAATTAATTTGTTTCCAATTATTACAACTAAATATTTCCAGATGGTAAAAAATTCATTTTAATTTTTCTTTTCTTAAACTTAAATAATTACTAAATGTTCCTTATTTACTCTCGCATTTTAAATATGTTTTTTTTGTTAAGTTTGTAGTTTTTTGCTATATATTTTTATATTCTATTTTTTATTATTCATTGATGGGAGAATATGTATTCAATTTTTTTTCGTTCATATTTGTTGCTATCAGTAAATAAATTGTAATGAAATGTCATTCTCATTGTTGAAAATATACAATTATTAGTATAAAGATTCTTATGAAATATATAAACAACATTATAGATTCAAAACAACGCATTTGTTCAAATCATACTCATTTTCATTAGAGCAGTTTATCATTCAAATTAATCTTGTTTACGAATTTTACTCGGGACGAAACGCTAATTTTTATGTACTTCGAAGAAAAAATTCTTTAACTGCTAGAAAATACACAATTATATATATTTGATACTTTTATAATTGTTTGTGAAAGGCACCACACATGTAGTCACCGTTTAAAGGAAACTAACGAGTTAAGGGAAAACATGGAAACCATTAAAGAGGCACAAGGAATAAAATGTGATTGGTCGTACAGATCATAAATAGAAACGATTTTATTGCTCGATGATTCATATAAAATCAGTCAAGGGACTGATCATATAACTGATAAAATAAAATAAAAAAATTTAGAATTACTATATTTATAACTGATTCACTTCTGTAATTGAAACAGAATCGTCTAGCGAAGTCAGGGCAAAAACAGAGAATGTACTTTTTAGAATATTATTTATTAAAATAATATGATGTAATATAAAAAATACAATATATCTCAGAAAATATAAATCATATAATAAAACTAAGCATTTGGATAAAAAATAATAATTGACATCATAAAATTATAAAGTATACACAAAACTGTTCGAATCATTCTGATTTAATATAAAATGCTCTTGATACTACATGTACACCTTCTGTTGTTCGAAATAAATTATCAACAATAGTTTCTTGTTGATGATCAAGGCATAATATCATTCCAATAAAATGACCAGGTTTATAACTTGTTGTACCAAATAATAAATATCTAAATCATGGATGATATAATATTGATACTTCTTTTTAAATTTTCTTATCTGATACTCACTTTTGACCGTCTATGACAATATCACGTGGAATATTAGCAGTTGTAATAATTTCCTCGAGGTTTGTAATTATTAAGAATGGTGGATGAGTAGCATTGATAAATGTTGGTGCTGTACGTGAACGTTGACCAGCACAAACTAGATAAATACTGTAAAAAACAGATTTATTTTACTTCTATAGGAAGCTATTGTATGAATTTTACCCTGATTCATCATCAGTGCATTCTTCATCATTGATTTTTGTCTTCTTCAAATATTTAAGTTCAACATTTGCTGATAGTGGAATATTTGACGACCATTTAATTATTTGTGCACCACAATTTTCTGTCGAACGAGTATCATATTGACCAATAACAGGTTGATGGAGTTCAGCATTAATGACACTAAATAGAAGAGCAGTTATACTATATGATAATTATCTGATCTATGATTTGTAGAACTTATTACATTGTGCCTTATGTAGAAGTATCATTCTTTCTGTTCGACAGAACTATGTTTTTGAGAAACAGTAAGTAACATATTTTAGAACACTTTATATCAGTTTCAATATAGGAATCAAGTATCAGACCAAAGAATTTTTCTTCGAGATATTTGTGACGGATTCCATTCATCACTATCTCTTCTATATCATTGTATGTACATGCCCGCCGTGCATGTACATACACATTGGTCATTCTTCACTCTTTATCCTTTCTTTGCTTCCGTGTTCACTTCCTTTCTTGTCTGTTTCGCCTAATTGGCGATAGATAGCCGGTCATTGTTCTTTCTTCTCTGTTTGTTTTCTTCCTAGCTCGTCATTATTGTCATTCATATTCATTCATTCGGTTGAATAGAGTACCAATTAGTAGTCGTTCCGTCACAATATTATCATATGTAATCGTATGATTGAAAATGAAACGATTATTAAAAAAGAAGAAATAATTTTGCAAGGTATGTATGTATAAAGTGCGAATAGTAATATGAATTCGGATTCTAAAATAATTTATGACGTGATCCGTGTGAGTAATTCATAGTAAAAGCAATCTTGAAACTCATCAAGACTTCTAGAGAGTAGAATATTATAAGTTCCTAAGTACTGTTCCGTAACGGTCGATATAATATAAACTAATCTTGAGTCTTCTAACTTTCTCCACTAGAAAGTTACATAACCGAAAATGAAAAAAAGTAAAAGATACGTTCTGGTTAATATATATCATTGCCACATACTTGAAAGATAAAAATGAATTTCGATTTGTTTTCTGTTTGATTGGACAGTTGATGTTGTTGCATTCGTTTACATATATATATTGTTGCAATAAATTGCTAAGATGATCAGCGAAAAATTCATCTTCAGACCCATAACAATTGATATATATGTCGACCACCATCTTTTCTTCAATATGTCGATGTTGAGACATGTGCCAATCAAATTCATCTTCTTCCATGTGTTTCTACAATATTACCGGAATAGACAAAAAGATGTAGATACGTATTATTGAACTTCAAAAATATTATATAATTTTATAATATTTGAAGAAACTATCATTATTACGTGATATCAGAGAACAATATTTATCTAATATATCAAAGACTCAGATGAGTTCTATACTCAAAGTTATTCTTCTCTCATTAATTTCCTTTCAAAAAAATATTAGTGAAATTTGAAAACTGCCTGCAATGAATTCGACTTAAAAATTTAGATATCGTTCTTTAAGATTATTAAGATGTTAAATAAGCTGGATGTTCACTACTTAGAGGGCACACTATTGATTGTTTACATAAAAAGTCACAATTTTTTTCTGATTTTCCCAGCACACATTATTGTTACATTTTCAATTATAGTTCTAACGTTATCTGTTGATTATTATTATGAGAGCAATCGTCGTCACGTGATGATGCTCGGACAGGTAAATTAATTGCTATATCTATATGAACATTATACTGATAGAAAAGATGCATGTCATAGTCGTAAGTCGACAAAGAATTAAAACTATTTTGAAATACTTTTAAAGAGTTAAGTGTTTTTTCAAATCGATGTTGCGTTTGTAATTCTTTATCTACTATACCAATCATTTTGACCCATATGAAACGTGCCATATTCCAATCTAATGAATACAAAGAGTCCTGCATTTCGAGTAGTGTTTGAGCTACAATGTTGTGTTGTTCTGCTTCTGGTATAAGAAAATATCGAAAACAATCGTTGTAAAGAAAAGCAAGTCGTATAAATTGTAAAAAATAGTCCAAAGTACATGTAGCAACAAAAACAAATGTCAAATTTCCTTCAGTAATAGCACCACCATTATATGGAATAGCTGGATCACATGAAACACATTCTTTACAATTTTCTGTGTATTTTCGATCTTGTAGTTCATCTAATGTATCAGGATCTGTTTTCAGAGGAATGCTATTATACCATAGATTATTAAAAAAAATCAACTTACAAAAATGGGTAATTTCAAATCGAAGATTTGATGATGTATCATTTATTTTATTTGATACATGTTTACCATTATTACTCTTTTCTAATTCTGTATGCTCTAAATATATTGATGAATACTTTAAAAAGAGCAAACGAACTGTATGACATGAACTCATACATTTATTTAAAAATAGTTGTGTTTGTTAAGAATTATCATTGCATATGCGCATAACAAATTATAATAAATAAATCAAATGAAAATGCAAAACAAAAAAATAATAAATAAGTTTTGCAAATAAATATTTTATGACCAAGATGATGTAAATAAGATGAAAACTCTTGATTTTTACCTGATTCGTTTAAACAGTTATCTTTGAATTGTTCAGAAACAATTGCTTCATCATCAGATTGCCAAGAAACTTTATTATTAGTTGATATACTTGAAGAGATTTTTTTATTGTCAGAATAATTTGAAATGTTTTGATCTTATAAGCAGAAAAAGGAAAGCTAAAAATAACTATAAGACGTTTGGTATTGCTTACGAGAATAGTTTAAGCACGTTTTTTTTTGACTCGATGTATTATCTGATGGTTGATCGACCATTGATATCTTATTTTGAATAGCAGCATTTTCTGAATGAGCTAAATCATATAATTAAGTTTAAGGTAAAAGAATATAAAAAAGACAGAAATCTTGTTAATTTTTTACAATAAGTAGCAGTAGGTGAATATCTTCCTCTTATTAATTTGTTCACATTTAAAAAAATGATAGTACTGATAAGTTTATTATCGAAAGTAAATTTCTCAATAAATTCTATATTATTCATTGTTATTAAATATTTAAAAAAAAGCCACTCTTTTTATATTAAGTGAATATTTTATTTTATCTACCTATTTTCATTTTTTTTGCACGATGTTCAGTTTGAGTTTTGTTATTTGTACATTTACTACTTGCAATGAGAAGTCGTTCTTCTTGTTCTTGAACAGTTCGACAAGTAATATTGTCAACAGAAAACCATTCTTGTTGAATGGAATTGTTGTATTCGTATTTGATCAGATATAAAGCTTCTTTATGTTTAGCTTGTACTATAGTTCCTGCACGAGTTACATTTTTCCTTTTCGATAATGCATACTTCTTCCCAGTTAATTTCACTATAACTTTATCTGAACGACAAATATTGTTAAAAGTATATTTTTTAGCACTCTCATAAATCAAATAATAGCTAGACAAAAAAATAATAAATGCAAATAATGCAGCTATGCTTGCTATGAGACAACATAGCATAATAGAATTAATATTAAGCTAAACCTTAATTGTATATAGCCCACCTTCAACATTGTAAGATATTGCACAAGCATTTTTCTCATAGATAGACTTTTGTTTTTCATAGTATTGTTGCATTTTTTCATTTCCTTTCTCTCTAGCGTCTTGTTTAGCTTGAATCGAATTATTTAAAATATTATTAGATACCGGTTCTTCATCATTTAGTTCAACATAACTCTAAAAAATTATTAAATAAAGTTTATCTTAACTAAAAGATTTTATGCTAGTAAAATATCTTTTGTAATGGCTTTTATTCCTTTACTATATAAGAAATTTATCGTTATCATGTCGCACTTGACAGATATGGATAGTATGAAGTAGATTATAATATTATATAAATAACATTATTCTGTCAACCGCTTTCAAAGCAAGTTTTTGTACAATAATGGTTTTAAGCAACGATAAAAATCAGACATGACTATATTCATACATTTTTATTTATAATTACAGTTTATTTTATTGCACATAATACATTTTATATTCCGAGATGCTCTATAGACATATCCAATATCAACAAGACAGCCCAAAGTTTATAGCTGGTATCAGTTTTACTGTTAGCAGTGTATAGATAAGTAGTGAAAACATGTTTCCTAATCTACATAAAAATATTGAAATTTTATTGACATTTTTTTGAAATTTTTATTTGTGTAGTTACTAATGTAATTCTATCTCCTTCTCTCTCTTTCAGAAGAAATTTACTGATTATTTCAGAATGCGTTAATTTAAAACGTATAAACTAGCATCTTAATCAAATTTTAATGAGCGGGTGATGTATTATTAAGATATTTCGAGTAATTATAACTATCTTTTAATTTTTATGTCAAGAAAACATACATCCTCAATATCTTCACCAGACATAGTTTTATTTGAACTAGTTCCAACAACAGCTTCACGTCCAAAATAAACAAAAAAAGGAGTTAAATTTCCTGTAAATAAAAATAATGAATAATTTTAAAAGTTAGCCAAAACACATACCAAGACCACGGTGTTTTGAATGATTGTATGCTTCAGAGTATAAGGAAAGATTTCCAACCCAGTTTGGATTTCCATTGATTAAATTATCATACACCATTTTATTTTTCCAGGAGCGATTTAAGCGTTCTACCTAAATTAATTGAAAAAGATTATAAAACAGAAGTTGACAATTAACCTACTTTGCCTTGAGATTGTGGATGATAAGCTCGTGATCGAATATGTTTAATGTTTCTTTTATTACATAATTCGTCAAAAAAACCATGAAATTCTGTTCCTCGATCAGTTTGAATAATGTTTGGTGTTCCATGCTCACGAAAAATTTGTTCCAAATGATGACATACTTCCACTAATAAAAAGAATTGTATATATTTATTTCTATTTTATTCAAATCCTATTGCTTTTTATATTTATAAATTGTATCTTATACGTTGCTTTAACAGCAATAATCCTTAAAATAATTTGAAGCTTATAAAATATGATAGCAATATTAGTAAGTATGAATTGAAATTTCAATAAAACAGTTTCAACTAATAATACTAATACCTGAACTTTTATGTGTTAATGGTCGCAAAAACATAAATCTTGAGAAAATGTCAACAACAACAAGCACATAACGATATTCAACACCATTTTCAAAAGCTGTTCGACGACTAAGATCTACAAGATCCACTTGAAGACGCTCGAATACTTGTTTAGCTTCAATAATCTTCTTGGGTCCTTTATTTGAAAAAACGGGATGCATCTGTCCACGTATATCACTTGCCTTCGTTACTTTAACAATTTGAGCTTCTGATACTTTACAATAAATTTGATCTACATGAGATGTGACATAAATATTAAAGTTATCATAATATTAAACTTAGTCTTACTTAAATGATCATGTAGAGCTCGAGTACCACAACCGAAACGTTTTCCATAATGCATCATAATAACTTTATCAACTTCCTCTTCAGTCAATAATATTAAATCGTTCAAAGCAACTCTCTTTTCATTTATAAACATAGGATCATCTGTATGAACTTTAATACTCAAATCTTTTCGATGTTTACGAACATAGTCGTAAGCTCGACGGATATCTTCGTCACCTGTAATTTGTGCTTCGGCATACAATGAACAATGTTCTTTTAAACATAGATACACTAATTTCAACACCGCTTCAGATAAATATTGACACCGCTTTGCTTTGCTCATTTCTAAAAACAAAATCCTTATATAGATACATACGTTTTTTTATTATATGCGAACCTTGTGAAAGCTCGTAAAAGAGCAATATGAATATACACAAGTAGAAAAACAAGATCTAAAATAATTAAGTAATAATTTACTATTATTATCCTTTTCTTTTTAATGAATGGGTATCTAATTAATATATAGTTTTATTCATATAATCTTCACAGCCTCTAACGAATGCATAAAATTGTTAATCATCTGAAAATACTCCATTAGAATCTAACGCCACTCTTCAAATTTTAACACTTCATTTAGCCTAAATTCAACTTTTTAGAATCCCTGTATTTAATATGCATTGTATTCTTAAAAATACTTCGCTACTTCTAATCCTACAAAACAATCAAGTCTTTATGAACAGAAATCACATAATTGAACGTTTGCATTATTCATAGAAATATACAGACATTCAATAAAATATAACCTACAATAAACTCAAAATAAAAATAACACGTTAAATCATCACAACAAATAAAAAACACATTACTAATCTTACAATAATTTGTCTAACTTAATCATGAAAACAAAAAATAACAAACAATTCTATATTACTTTACTTTAGCTGATCGTAAAACTCGTTTAACAGCCGAAACTACCATCGTTTCTTCATATACAGGATTTGACATTTTACGATGATTTATATGTACCATATCACAATTTTCTTTTCCAGCAGATCGTCTTTTAACCCGTACATCAAAACCAGTTGATGAACGGGTACATTTTTTCGTGGGTTGTACAATACTAAAACGATAAAATCAATAACAATCATATTATTTAATTTAAGAGAATAAAAAGAAAGTTGCTGACAGTATGCTTTTGTTAGATTAAATTAAAAATATATAGTTACGATATAACTCGGCTTGTCTCATATAATAAATAAAATTTCAATTCTATTTCTTTTCAATTTAGTTAGTAGATGTATGCCTATGAGATAACTCAACTTATCTCATGGAATAAAATAGATTT
>CAJNOI010000376.1:0-59820 GCA_905250115.1 Adineta steineri | reverse complement strand
TTAGTTAAATTTGGATAGGTAGTAGCAAGAAGAATACGTTCCATAAAAACAGGATCAAAAGCAAAACATTTCACATTATGATGAATTCTTGGTAATATATCATTGCAGAATCGATCGATGATAGAAATATTATCAATGGAGACAAACTTGAGAATGTTGCTGAAAATATTTTCTTGTGCAAGAATGCTAAGTCGTCCATCATTAATATCGAATAAAGAATAAAGTACATCGATATTGTTCAAGTACTTCAAAATAATAAGTAATATTTCATTAGGTAAATCCAGAAGATGAGCACTGGATCGGCTCATATTTTATTATGAGTATGATGTTTTTGACTAAAATAAAGCTTTATGTACATACATATTTGTTCATTACTTCATCTCATACTTTGACCTTAAACAGAATGAAAATTTAGCAATGTGATTGATCTATTTCAAGTTAAATCATCTTTTTAGACGCTTTATTCGTTAATTCAGTCTGTTTCGACGTTTTGTGCCAACGTTGGATTGAAGGATGACACATTGAGAAGAAGAAAGGATATATTTCTCCTATAAGAGAGTTAGCTGAACTTCATTCGTTTAGTATTTTTTACATTCGAGATTTTTACATTTTAAAATCAAATATGAAGTGTTTGATGATGATTCGATCGTGCACTGTTAATCTATATACGTGTCGGATAAAAAAACTTTTTTTCCATTCTGTGACCAATCAGATAAAAGTGACTGACCTGGATCCTGTCTATTATATAATAGACAGGGTCAGTTTGGGTACTGTTATCTGATTGGTCACAGACTGGAAAAAATATATATATATATATTTTTTTTTCATTGTATGACCAATCACAGTCAAATAAAAGTGATCGGACTGAACCGTATCTATTATTATATAGATGATATCTGATAATACCATGTATTCTAGAAAAACAACTCGACGATAGACCAGATCCAAATAATCATTAGGAATTACGCGATTATGCTTCATCACGTTGTGCGCAAATGATCAGGTAAATATAGAGTTTAAACAAATAAAATTTCATTTGTAAACATGTTTTTTCTTCTTAATTAGAATGTTTCCAGCTAGTATTCATCGTTCACAAAATCGTATTGTACGAAATTTTCGTCGAACATTTCAAAGTGAGCATATCACTTATTACTCACTATGGAGCACTTGCTGATTTATGTGGAATGGATCAAGAAATAGATAGAGTATAAAGTCAAATAAATTCTGTACATTTTCATTTATTTAGATAATTGAACAATACGTATTTTCTATAACAAGAACATTTAGTGATCGAATTGTAAAATCATGTGGAAATCTATCACTACCACCGATTGATAAAATAATGATTGATCGAATTAATGGTGTTATATCGGTAAATAATATCTATTTATTATATAATTAATTTATATAATTTTTATATCTTTTGTAGAAATATAATCCAACAGCTTACCGTACATTACGTTCAACACCTGATGATATTGAACATTCTAATGAAGACTTTGGCAATTTTTATGGACAACGTTTATATACACAAGTTACTCAACTTTAGCAACAATCAAGATCCACAAATCATCTTACTCAAGTGAGTGAATAAACCATCTATTAGACATACCTAGTTGATGATTATCTATAAATGAATGAAACATTTATTGTTATATATTATTCAGTTTGCGCATAAGATCTGATATAAAAACCTATAAGAATAAAAGATAAACATACATAATAAACAAAAGAAAAATTTCCGACAATAAGATTGAAACTTGTACATATTCGAAAACAACTATTGAACATTGATCATAGCCAGTTGTTATGAATAATTTACATAATAATGAAAGCTTTTATTCAATACGCAGTTTAAGTTATTCCGATATGGATTCATCACAGCAACAGCAACAAGGTACTGAAGAATTTTATTTATCATCAGCAATGAATTTAAATGATAATACAAACAATCATTTGGAAACATCTCCACGTTCTTTATCAACTAATACACTTGATTAATTAGTCAATTCAACAATATCAACAGATATGAATCAATATCCTATTCACAAAGATTCATATCCACCTTCAATCGAGCCAATTCGTATTGTTAATAAATATTTACCTGTTTCTCCACTACCTTCACACAAAATAATCATTGAACGACAAGTACCACTTTCACAAAAATCTCAACCTATTATTATTGAAAAATGGCTTTCTTGTCGAGCACCAACCAAACGACGTCTTATTATTGAATCGACACCACCATTAATATCAAGATCTCTACAAAAAAATACTGTTATTACATATGATGCTCCTCATTTTCATCTTATAAAAAATATTCATGATTTTGGTATTGTACATTTTGATCCTGATATATATATATATACTGCTCAACATGATTCACAATTAGCATCAAATGAATATGTTTTAAATTCTATAACAAAAATTGATGTCTGAAATAATTATGCAAATATGATTGAAATACAATCGATGAACCATAGTTTAAATAATTATCAATCGATGATTTATAAAAAAAATAAAACATGAAATGTATGTGGATATCAAAATGGAATTATTTGTGATTATATTGAAAAACATATCGAGGAAACAATATTACCGGATGGTAGACGAAAATGGAATTCGAATACTGTAGGTTCCAATATAGAAGAAGTTTTATGACAAGTACCCATAGTTAATTGAGAATTATATTTTTTTTTCAACGAAAAGAAAAACATTCTTATTATTTCATTAATTTTTATTTATTCACGCAATAAGAAATCTTTTTTTAACTAACAATAATTTATTTATTGACAAGAACTTGGATTCGAGTTCGATATATACTCTTTTTATTTTTAATAAAACTGTTCCATATTCATATCGATACCTAACACATTCTATATATGTCGCGAGTAACTAAAACTTATTACACTAAATTCAGATTCGATCAGTTTTTTTATTATAATCCATAGTCTACTCATTTACTTCTAAACTGAACCTATAGTAAAATATACATACATGTTTATTTTTTCAGAATCATCAATATTCTTCATCATCTAATCCAGGATCACGTTCGACGAAACATTTACCTGGTCAAGCAGCATCTCCATCATCACATCATCCAAATGCTGGTTCAGTAATTCCAGTACAATCATCAGCTCGTTCAATGAATCCTTTATTGTCAAAGCAACATATCTCAATCATCAACTGATACATTAACACCCATGATTAGTCACGAAAATGTTTTATTAAATTATTTAGGATAATATTTGTTTCTTTGTTCATACGATACATTCTACTGTTTTCTTTTTTCTCTTATCATAATTAAAAGTATATTTTTACATTTTTTCTAGATCTATATTCTTACTTATACAAAATTATAATGGCTGGATCAGTTAATTCCACTGATGAACATAGAGCCTTAGAAGCTATTCTTTATCGAAAAAACCGTCTCAATCGTTTAATTATTCATCAGGCCGTTACTAATGATAATAGCGTTGCAACATTATCATCAAACAAAATAGCTCAATTAGGATTAAATAGTAATGATGTTGTTATTCTTATAGGTAAAAAATGTTGCGAAACAGTTGGCATTATTCTCGCCGATGCTGAATATACAGATGATCGTATTCGAGTGAGTCCCATTATAAAAAACAATTTACGTGTACGTGCTGGTGAGGTAATTTCCATTCAAAAATGTACAGATATTGCAGTTGGTAAACATATCTACGTTTTACCTATTAATAATGTACAAACAATACCAGGCAATTTACATGAAGTGTATTTACAACCTTATTTTAATGAAGTTCGTCGACCAATACGTACAGGAGATGTTTTTACTGTATGTGTCGATACGCGTTCTGTTCACTTCAAAGTTATTGGAACTGAACCAAGTCCACACTGCATTGTTACATCTGATACAGTTATACATTATAGAGGTGATCCAATTAAGCCTGAAGTAGAAGTATCATTAGATGTAATTAGTTATGATGATATTGGTGGTGTAACCCAACAAATAAAACAAATTAAAGAGAAGTTTGATGATAATGATGCTCGTAATCGACAACGTAGTTTTCTCCTCTGGGGAGAACCGGGCACAGGTATAATAAAATTAAAATCTTATTTTATTGAGAAGAAAAAAAATGATTTATGTTTTAGGTAAAACATTAATTCCACATGCCATGGCTAATCAAATGGGTGCACAATTGATTTCAATTAATGGACTGGAAATTATGTCCAAATCAACTGTTGACGCAAACAAGACTTTCACAAACGCATTCTTGGAGGCTCAAGCGGTAATATTTATTTCATTATGATTATTTTATCATTATGTATATATTTATGTTTAGGCAAGTTTAGCTATTATATTTATTGATGAATTTGATGCCCTTTTACCAATAATTAGACAAACACAAAATGAAAATGAACAGCATATTACAGATCTATTATTAACTTTTTTACGAAATGTCAACGGACGTTTACATAGATATATTATGGTTATAGCTGCAACAAATCGATATCAGTCAATTCGTCCGTATATTTTTCATCATACACTTACTAATTTTAAAAAAATTTATATTGGCATACATAATGATACTGCCGATCGTTTAGAGATTCTTGCTAAATGTACAAGAAATATGGTGTTAACAAAAGATGTTGATCACGTAAAAATTGCTAATGAAACATTTGGTTATGCCGGTGCAGAATTAGCTTTATTATGTTCAGAAGCTGCTTTACGACGAATTCAAGAAGAGATGAACGTTCTCGAATCACAAGAAGAAACAAAATATGTTGAAACTGATTCATTAGCTGTTGCACAAAGTAATTTTGACTTTGTACTGGACCAAATCAAGCAAACAAGTTTAAATAGACTTTCTCGTAATTCTAATTAAATGTATTTCACAACACATTCCAGAAACTGTTTTGTGATAATTTTTTTCCATCATTTTATGTTGTGTATACAGACAGGACGATGAAAACAACATCATATGTTTTTTTTTGAAAATAAAAATGCTCCAAAATATGGAATATATGTTACAAAGTATCATTACTTTAGATGAAATGAACTTTGTCAATCTGTATATAATACATTAATTAAGTTATGCTTGGCCTTCACTCCTGATCAAAGTCTCATGAATTTGAAACTATCGATTGTAAATTGATATTCAATCTTTCGTAAAAACGATTCACATTGAATCAATACATAGAGATAATACTGTTATGATATTTTATATTTCTCACTTATATTATAAAGTAAAACTGATCTACGTTTAATGGAACTAAATTTCTGCATGTACCAGTATTTATTTATTATAAACTTAAAAGTTGAATGAAACTTTATCGAAAAAATCTTAACTTTTTTACGATTTATCATTATATAAATCTTTAATTTGATTTTTTTCTTTGTTCTTCGTGGTTATATACATTCATGTGTGATGACTCATACTAGCAGCGTTTTACACATTCATGTGCTTGCCTTCAAATAGGTATACTTGGTTTTTTCCACGACGTAGAAGAACAGAAAAAAACATGGTAGAAATACTATTTACTTGCGCACATACGCGTTTGAAAAAAATCTTTTTTTTTTATTGAGGGAACGAGAAAAACAAGAATAGTAGCAAAAACCGAAAATAAAATCGCGCAGTTTTGTTAAAACTAGGAATTTGTAATTTCTTCGTATATTTTTTCTATTATAGATAAAAAGGTGTAATATTATAAATAAAATGGAAGAAATTCAACTTAAAACAATTATTTATGGCAGTGAAGAGATTTTAGAATCAATCGAATTAAATCTTCCTATCCCTATGATACTAACTCATGATAGATCATCACTTGCTCGTAAAATTAGTAATCAATCTAAACATATAAATTCTAAGTTACAACGGTATTTTATAATTTTATTTGAATCAATTGAAAATGAGCCAGATAATTTATATGAAAAAATGGAAGAAAATTCTCAAGTTATTGCCGTATTTCATACTTGGAACGAAGACTCTGTACGTACATTTAAACAAACGAAAGTATATTATATCCGACAAGATTTACTTACTTTTGCTTTGACATGTTCGATTATTGAATATTTGAAAGCTCAAGCAAATCAACATATTCAATTAAATCAAATACCACTATCAAAAATTTATATGAGGCAAGCTGGCAAAATTAAAGAATGGCTGATGTCAACTATAAGAGTATATCAAAACAGTCTTTTCTATTTAATATTTAATTATATTATTTTTTTTCAAAGGCTCAACCGTGTCATATATTGGTTATACCTTTAAATACAAACAGTACTAATCTAATTGATAGTATACAATGTTTACAACAGTTCTGTAAATAATTAAAACAATATTTTTTTTATCTTATTTAAATTAATACTTTCTTTTTGATTAGGTAAGAGATTTGGTTACCCATCAGCTATAATTCGTTCACTTGATGATTATATTCCAAAAAGTGAAATATACGATAAATTACCTTATGGAAAACTTCTATTTGAAAATGAAAATCCAATAGACATATGTAATTGCCTTCGATTATTATCACCAATACGTATGTATTTATATGGAAATGAAGAGGTGATACCAAGCGAATGGAGTAGATTAATGGCTTCGACAGAAGTCGATCATGTTGATAAAGGTATAGTTAACGATGACGATTGGTGTACATTTCTCGAAAATGAAACCGTTAATGAGAATATTAAATGGAATTTTTCTGTTAAACATGGTCGATCATGGAAATTAACTCATTTAACACCAATTCAACTCCATACATTGGAAGATAATATTCGTTTTCGATCTGCTCTTCGACGTTCGAATATGACATTTTATTCACGAATGTCGAATGTTACTGCAAGGTTATACGACTGGTTTGATACGTGTTTAGAACGTGAACATCTTCAACATGAAGTATGTCTTAGTATTTCATTTAGCACAGAATCGATACTGCCCTTTTATATCCTATGACTAGTTAAGAATAACAACAAATGCGAACTTAAAACGTAGAATATTAAAGTGGCTCATAAGTTACTCGTTAATAGTTCTTGATAGGAATAAGATAGACACCTGTACTTTTAAACAATTGTACTTCCTAAGAAACTACAATAAATGTATAATAATCGAGTTTATATTTGAACTGATAATCAGTGATTATAAAAATCTATACAAGACTTAGATGCTTATATATATATCTCAGTTCTCTATTCTATTCCTATCAAGAATTATTCACAATTAAAGACTGTCGAATAACTCATGAATACCTCTGCACAATATACAATTCCTAAAAAAACGTACTTTGCCTCCTCACTTTAATTCAAAAGTCCGACTGTAATAGTGTAAAAAAGATTTTAATAAAATTTTGTTGGTATTTAATCCTGACTATTCAATTCTTTCAGTTACGAATTTTGCAATCGTTTCATTTGAAAGAGAAAACATTGAGACATAATTTCTAAATTTAAATTCTTTGAGCTTCCGAAAATGCCTTATTTTAAACATTGAAAATATTGTTTAAAAGAAAAAATCCCGTGGCATTTATCACATTATTTTTTCGGAACACAACATTATGATTTACAATATTCTTATTTTAGCATAAACTGATTAGACGAGGCAACTCTAATACATTAGGAAGTGACAAACCTGAAGAACAAATGAATCTTATTGGAAATTTGAATAATACGCGTTTCGATGATAATAAAAACAATAATTCATATTCTTTACCTTATTCATCTCATCAATCTAATGAAATTGTTAACTATTATTCAAATAAATCCGATCGAACATTTATATGGCTTGATAATACTTTTTATTCCATTGAAAATCGTTTTCAAGAATTAATCTATCCTGATCAATGGAAATATTTTTCAAATATTTATGATTGTGAAGCATTTATTTTGAAACAAAAATTACAGTATAATACAAAAATATATTTATTTACAACATGTAATCTAGCTGAACAATTATTTGCATATGAACATGTATCAAAAATTTATGCTGCTTATTTATCGTTCAATCAAAATGAAATCTATCCGGCATGGATAAATAATTTTCCAATCATACGAGGAACTTATCAAAATTTTGATTCACTTTATGAACAATTCAGTTATGATATAACAACAAATATCGAATTAGTACCATTTCATAATCAAGAACAAGTATGTTTTTTTTTTGTATTCTTATAAATAATAACTTTGATTTTATATTTAAAGAAAAATGAAGATCTATTACCAATAAGTTTCTTAGATACAGCTGGAAAAGGATTTGAACGTTATCGAATTTTAACTGATATTTTACTTAAATTACCACGTACATTGGAAGCTAAACAGGAGATGATTGATGAACTTGAACGTACATCAAATGGAAATTTTTCTCAACAAATTCAAGATTTCGAACGAAATTATCATTCAAATGATGCTATTCAATGGTATACACGTGAAAGTTTTGTTTATCGTACTATCAATCAAATATTACGTTATGATGATATTAGTTTAGCAATAAAATATCGATTTTTTATTACTGATTTATATGAAAAATTATCTGAACTTCATAATCAAATAATTCAATCGAATGATTTTTCAGAACAACCTATAATAACATGCTATCGAGGACAATTAATGCAATTATCTGAAATTAATCAATTTAAACAAAATGTTGGAAAACATATCGCAATCAATACGTTCTTTTCTACTTCACAATCACTTGATATTGCACTTATGTTTGCTGGAGGATCGAAATTCGAAAGTACAACATCATTAAAATCAGTCATATTTAGTATTGAAGTTGATCCATCGATTCAAAATACACGACCATACGCTCATATTAATTCTTATTCAAGTTATACGGATGAAGATGAAGTTTTATTTGCATTATGTTCAGTATTTCGTATAGAAAAATTCAGTATGCTATCTGTAAATGATAATATACCAGTAATACACTTAAAAATGATTGATGAAAGTGAATTACCACCAATTTCAATTGATATACCCAGTTTAATACCCGAAAAGATAGTTTTAGGTAAGTTAGAAAAAATTTTTTTAATTATTTAAATTTTACATATATTTCTATAGATCCGGTCTATGCTTTTGTCGGCATAAAATCTCTAACTGAAGAAACAAATGAACAATTTGAACTTATTAAATCTGTACTCGAAAATGTTTATGTTCATTTTTTTGATAATATAGACGATTTTGATAATTATACAAAATCAATAGAAGCAATTCAATCGTTTATTGTTTTTATTCATAGTCAATCACATATGCCTGAAAATTCACAACAAATACAAGTTATATCATATGGAGAAAATGACACACATTTCAATGATCTCGTTTATCAATTATTATATTTAATGGAATCGAAAAACAAATTGAAAGAACAAATGGACGATTTACGGAAGAAACTCGTGGATATTTATTGTCCATCAGGTAATTTATTTCAAGAAGATATTTTATAAATTAGAATGTTACTTTTCTTTTTAGATCAAAGTAGTTTTTATGTACAACTTTTACTTTCTTCAACATCGAAAAAAGAATCGGAAAATGAATTGAAAACAAAATTTCCTTCATCAACAATTCTACCTTTCTATCAAATTGAATCATGTATGTATTTTCTTCAATCTATTATTGTTGAACCATCAAAACTTGGCAATGCCATACTCATACTTCAATCTGATGATACAAATATTGATAATTTAATCGATCAATTTAAAAATATTGATTCTATAGAGCATATTTATATATGTTCAAAAGATGCGTTGAATATAAAAAATCGTAGAATAATTCATGGTAAATTTTGTAATGAACATGATTTATATATTCAACTTTATTCTGACAATTTAATGAATTCATCCATACAAACTAATTTACAAATTGATATATTTAAAAAGAAGAATGAAGCAATTCGATATTTTCAACAAACTGAACAATTTTATAAACTTTTGAAAGAACATCAGACTCTAGAGAAAACTAATTTGGGATAATAAATTACTTTTCTAAAAACAAACTTTTGTTTTCTAAGTCTGCTTATGTTTTTGTAAATTCTATAATATTTTAAAGATTTATTAGATGTATTCTAGATTATACAACATTCATTAATGGAACATAAACATCATGTACTTATTGATGCAACGCAAGAATCTCATGCACCATTCTTCGCTCAAAATGATAACTTCAACTCGTGGTTACATTCTTATGATAATGTATCTGAAGCATTAAAATTTATAAATGGTATAGAATTACCGTACAGTATAGAAGTATATATAGCAAGAGACACTATTTATGATCCTATATCATCAGAATTAAATGCACCTACTCTTATTAAAACCCTAGGCGACTTACAATCAATTAATCATATTAGTGTATATAGCCCTAATAATGATATTGGCCTTGAACAACAAATTCGCTGTATTCTACCAGACAAAAGACAATTAAAGAAAGTTATTTCAGTGATCAATTTACGTACTTTGATGTGCGAAGAAGGTAGAGCATATATTAGAGAAAAAATATATCATTGTATAGTTAACGAAGAAATTAATCTTATACCAAACTACCAACAAGATATTAATAGACTAATGGACTATTATAACGAAATTCTTGCTGACCAACAATTAAGAATAGACGCATTGGTTGAAGAACATTCTAATAGACCAAGTGAAGAGGCAACATAAGCAATAAACAACTGATATGTTTGATACTGGTTATTATTTGGAAAACTTCTTTACGGTCCATTTTATGAAGTGTGTGAATGTGCGGTTTGTTTTTTTCTGTTTTGTAATTTATAAATTTGTGTTTTTCTACTTGAGGAAGAGAAGTCAATTAGATTAGATTTTTGCAGTTAACTAATATTATCCTCGTAATACTGATTAACAATGAAAACTATTCTAATAGACTTCTACTAGGATATTTAGATTTGTTTTTACTAGCTCTGATATATAAATAAACAAAAATGCCCGGTGATACTTACTCGTCATATTTATTGTTCTGTGAAAACAGTATTTTTTCAGATTATACTTCTAATGCTGTAGACATATGATTAAATACTGTTCTGTTTGACTGAGAAGAAAATAAAAACTTCTACTAGGGAATATATTAAGATTGCAGTACTATAGCATCTATCAATGAGAAATATTCGGGCTACTCCAGTATCGTAGATAATTTTTGAGCTGTGAAGAGATACTTGAGTATAGATATTTCTGATTACTCATTTAACTGTTTGAGTATACGATTCTAAGAACTGTATCTTCGAAATATTGAGCATGTTTAAAAGGTGTATACGATTAAACATTTGAAAAGCTTTTATTTCGTATGGACTATTTATTATATGAATTAAGCAAGAAAACTTGCTTTATAATATATGATGAAGAGCTTCTAACTTTATTACATAAAGTTTGCAAATTTTCTATTCTTAGTCGTAGGAGAATTATATTGTTAAGCATGTTTGTTTTTTTATAACTTTTTCTTTGTATTTTAAATATCAAATACTTTACATCAGGCCAATCTTGTGAGTTGTCTTTTTTTTTGTTATTTACTTCTAATAAACTGTTGTTATTTAAGAACATAAATGCCTAGAAAACTTTACCAAATAGCTTAGAACAATTCATGTTCATAGTGTATAGTAACTACAATAAGAATGGTTCTCTTATAAATAATGAAAATCGATGTCTAGCGACTCCTGTTGATACACTTCGATCACTGAACTATTGAAGAACCAATAATAATAAAAAGTTATGCAACATATTTGAATTTTCGGGAATTTTCTCTGTCTTGTAAAAGTTCGTTTATTTCCAATAATAATTTAATTATGAGTGGTCTAAGAAAGTCATCACGTATACGAAAATCGATAACAACAATTGACCAAAATTTGGATGATGACGATGATGATGCATTTATAACAACAAAACCACGAAAAACTATTACACGTTCTTCTATTAAACGTCCATCTACTGACGATAATGATGAACACGAAATGATAACACCACAAAAGAGACAAAAGAAAAAGAAATCAACAACAACAACAACAACCACAAAGACATCACCATATTTTGATAAAAAAATAACCGAAAAAAAAATTGATTCACCTATTAAAGAAACAAAGAAATCTGTAAAACCAAAACCAAAACCTAAGAAGAAAACTGCAAAACCTAACGTAACTATTGATGAAAATACAACATTATCGAATGATGCTACAAGTGTAACAACAAAAAGTAAGTTAAAAAGATTAAACTCAAATATTAATCAACTAAATTTGTCAATTAGCAACCACAGCAAGTGATGATAATAATTCCGACTCAGATTCGGATGATGATGATGATGGAGGTTGGGAAAATGTTCAAGCAAAACCTAGTGAAGAAGTTACTATTCAAAAAGTAATAATTTATAAACATTATTTTATAAAATATTTTTTTTATCTATCTACATGTAGTTACTTAAAGAACGTGAAGAAAAACAATCAACTGTAGTAAATGGTGAAGTTGAAGTAAGTTTAACTAGTGAAGAAGTTGCTGCTGCTCAAGGAAGACGAAAAAAAAATCTTAATTCTAAAGAACATCAATTAGAACTTCAATTAAAACGTGTATTAAAAAAGAATTTTTTACAAAAACATAAACATCATATTGTTTGTAATCTTGGTCATGGTTTTCATTTAATTAAAACATATATTCATAATGAAGAAATTCGTTCACTTATGTTTTCATTACTTGATGAATCTATAACAAAAACATTAATTTATAATAAGAAAACAACAAATATGAATGATATACATCGTCTAGTAAAATATTTTAATGAAGTTTTTATTGTTATGGATAAACCATCAAATGATGAACAAGAAAGTCAACCAGTTACACTTGAAAAATTACGTCAAGCTATGAGTGAACATTTAACTAAATCATCATCACCTATTCGTGTTATTCTCTTTGCTATTTATGTTCGACTTCTTCATTATGAATGTCGATTAGTATTTGCTGCTGATCTACCACCAATTCGTCCACGTGCTGGAAAACAAGAAAAACTTCGTATACCACATGGTAGTCTTACTAAAAATATTAAGAAAAAACAAAAACAAACTTTAACTGATGAGGATGATGATAATAGTACTAGTATGAGCAATGAAGATACATCACGATTACATTCACATGATCATTCATCAGATGTATCTCGTGTTGTTGCTTCAACTTCATCACAATTAGTTAAAAATAATCGAGCAATTTCACCACCATCAGCAACAACTGATAAACCGGTAAAAACTAAAAAAGAATCTCGTCGTTTAATGCCTCGTTATTATTGGATTGAAATATTTCTTGAAACAACCGATAATGGTTATATTCCAATTGATGTTTATACATCAAAAATAAATTCTATCATGGATTTTGAAGTTAATATTAAATTTTCGATGCTTTATGTATGGGCATTTGATACTGATTTATCGAGTTCATATGCAAAAGATGTAACGAAAAGATATTCACAAAAATGGTTAACAACACCTTATCGTACAGCACATATTGAACATAAAACAAATGGTGATCCAAAATGGTATCAAAAATTAATGAAAAAATATCAACCAAAAGATAAAACAAAATCTCGATATTCTCAACATGAAAATAAACAAATTGAAGGTTTGTAAAAAGAAAATTGAATTTATTTATTTTATTTATTCTCTGTAAAACAAAAAGATCAATTAGCGAGACAACCAATTCCTCAATCAAAATCAGAACTCGTTGGTCATCCATTATATGTATTGAAATCGAAATTACTCAAATTTGAAGGAATCCATCCAAATGATACACCTCCTGTTGGATGGCTTAAAGTAAGTAAATAAATTCTTCAGATTTTTTTAGTAGTATTAGTCATCTCCGTCAAGGAATGCCGTTTAAAAGAATAGAATCGCGAACCGGCATTCCTACGAGTATGATAGAAGCTAGTTTAATCTAAACTAGAATTTAAGTGCAAAATAGTTTTAAACAAAGGAATTTCTATTTTTATGTATAAGATGCGTTTATTTGTTCTTCGCGGATTACATAAGTAAGTAAAATTAATGTATATACGTAATTCTATAAACATGTCAAATACTCTCTTGTTTTTTTACATCGTGCTAAGAATGTTAAGGCATGACTTCTAAATATAAATTTGTACCTATTATATGAATAATAATAGAAAATAATTTTGTTTTAGGAAGAACCAATTTATCCTCGAGAAAATATTCATATTTTACGTTCAAAACAAACATGGCTTAAAGAAGCACGACAAGTCAATAAAGATGAAGAACCATATAAAATTGTTGATGGACGAATAAAAAATGTTAGTTTATTTTGTAAAAATATTTATTAGGTTTTTTGTAATTCATATGTTTAGATGGATCGTAAAATGGGTGTAACAACAAGACCTGAATTAGAATTATTTGGTGAATGGCAAACATCTGATTATGTTCCACCAACAGCAAAAGATGGTATTGTACCATGTAATGAATATGGAAATGTTGATTTATTCAAACCAGAAATGTTACCACATGGTTGTGTTCATATTAATGAATCTAATGCTGCTCGACTTTGTAAAAAATTACAAATTAATTATGCCGAAGCAATTACCGGTAAGTAAAACAATTCAGGAAAATTATTTCGAAAAAAAAATTTCTTCAGGTTTCGATGCACATGGTGGTGGATCTCATCCAGTCATAGAAGGTATTGTTATATGTAAAGAATTTGAACAAACTTTACGTGATGCACTTGAAGAACAAAAACAAATTACGATTGAAAAAGAGATAAAGAAAAAAGATGAACGAGTTTATAAAAATTGGCGAAAACTTATTCGTGGTTTAATTATTAAACAAAATCTTGCAAGAAAATATGCTGACGATGATGATGGTGGCGAATTAGCAACTGATGCAAAATATCAATGGCCTTTATTACCAAAAGAAAGTAATGATAATGACGACGATTTCATGTAATAATTATATGTTTAGTTTGAATATAGTGTAAAGTTCTTCTACCTTTTCTTTTCCTTGTCTCTTTATTCACGTGATATTAATATAGTTGGTTTTCTTCGTTACTTTTTTTTCCTTCTAAAATAAATATTCAATATTTTTTTATATCAATCTAGCATTAAATAAACTGACAAAATTTCTTTCTATTCAAGGATACCAAAGGTTATATACGTGTTATCTTTCTAATGAAAAAAATGGCATCTAAATATGTACCCAATGGTATAGAAGAAATAGGAACATGAAAAAAAACACACAACTAATATTTGATAACTAAGCAATGTTAAAATTATCAACGATCATTTTTTAAAAGAAAGAAAATTCAAGTAAGTATCACTTATATCGATTCTTAAGTACTTGTCTATGAAGATATACTGATAATACTTAAGTGTTGATATATTGTAATTATTAAATCTAATGAAGTTTATTTTTAGATAGGTCTGAATAAACGGAAAATATCTCACGAGATAATATTGTTTATTTGCATTCTATACTAGGAAATATGTCACTTATGAAATAAAATCTTAGACTATTTTTCGACAAGAACATTTAGGAAAAAAGAGATTACGCATTTTTATAACGATGAGAATATGAAATAAAGATCGTTCGTACTCTGATACAATACAGTACGTTCATAATTTATGAAAAAACTTGAGACTTTAATAGAACTGAGCTAATTGTTGGGAAACATAGCACTTTCTTTAGACAACAAAATAAAAGAAATTAATATTGTCTAGTTTAATTTGAGATAAGAACTGACGCACATATCTATAGTACTGCATTATTAAATAGAGAGTTCTTGGAGTTCTTTGTTCCTAATCATCAATAATAAACTATCTATATAAATTGGTAAAGAAAAAACGCAGTTTGGGATCAAAAAAACATTTCATATTTTCTGATAGGCTCATTCTTTCAATATATTATCTACAATTTTCTCACGTAAGACATATTCGTTAATCAGTACTATTTTCTGTATATACATATATGTGTCTGTGTGTAAGTATAATGTGTTACCTTCAACATTACATTCAGGTTTGTATAGTCAACATAATTTTGTTCTGTTGATTAAGTAAATAGAATTAGATTACATCTGGCAAATAGAAATTCTATTCATAATTTCATTCGAACTTCTAAAAAATTTAACCATAATGCGTGGTATTACTTATGAATTATTTAAAATAAATCTTCTACATTTAAAAAGCAGAAAAGAATGATGTATTTTTTTCATTTTATAGATATTTTTTATAACAATTTTTGAATCGTCCTTGACAATATCAAGAGTATTACTATGAAAAATAAGGTTGTATTAATAACTTCATCTCATTATATTTTGCAAGTACGGTAAATTATATAACAAGAAAAAAAAGAAGAAGTTCTAATTATATTTTTATTCAGTTCTAGTTCAAGTAAAGTATGCAAATTCACCTACATATTTTTAATTAATAGAGTTTTTTTATAATATAAATCAACTATTATCATACAGATAAGAAACATTCATAATTATAGGGATAAATTGTATACATTGAAAAACATGTAAAATCCTTGTTGAGGGCATTTATAGGTAGCGTTATTTACTCTTATTTGATAAGACATCGAGTCTGAGGCGTCATTGTTTCGTTTTAGTAGAAAATTTTTTATTATCATCACGTGTACATAAATTCTTTGCTTATATAAAGGTGACCTAAACCTTTCTTATCAATACAATACAAAGACGATGCTATATGTAAACATTGAGATATTAGAAAACGTTACATTTGAATATAAGAGTAGAGAATGTTACTAAGTATATAGTCATATGGGCATGAAAAAACGCGAGTATGACCTGATCCTTTTTTTTCTTCTTTTTCTCTTCTTCTTGTCGATTACTTATTCTTACCGCGAGTATATTTCATTGAAGAAGAAAAGAAAAGAACGCATGACCTGAGTTGTCCGCTAAAACGTCAGCTATTTAACTGTACTTCAATATTCTTCAAGGTGAATATTATATCTTTTTCTTTTTATCCTGATTAATGCTAATCATTATTTTAACTTATTAGGTAAATTAAATTTATTTCTTATAGATTTAGAAAAACTTATCTGTTCATGCAGTAACAAAATGTCTACGTGTTTTATTATACTAGGATATTAATCATAGTTACTGCACGATTTTGTTAGAATTCATTTAGATAAAATAGATTAGAAGAGAAAAATCTCATCTCTATTTTATATAGTTTTAAAAAATTCATACCATTTAACATTGACAATGACTCTCCTATTGCTTATAGTCATTTATAAAAAAAAGTACTTTCATTTTGCGGTTATGAATTTATTATTAGAAAAGAAATACTAAGTGACTGAGACAAATGAAAAAATTTACACTAAGCAATTAACGGAAGATTTATCTCCTGTGATTAGCACTGTCTACAAATCTTATTTCAATTAGTATTCATATTGATAAAAGTCATATCTTTGAGATCAAATTAAAATAAGAACAAACCTAGATAAGAAAAAAACGTTTTAAATTTGACAGAATTAAAATGTCTTGAGAGTCTCTTTTCGATTTCATTTTTAATATATTCTTGATAAAAAAATGTTATTGAATTTCGTATTCAAAGTTTTGCGTTAATGATATTCTAAGAACATGAATAAATTACATTGGAAATTGAAAGTAGTCGCGATATAAAAATATATTCACTTTTCTAATTACAATGCGTCAGTTTTTTTTAAATTTTTACCTACAGCTGTTAACAATGAAGACATGAACTTTTATCTATGTCAATTTAACCTTTTTTAATCCAAAAAAAAAGAGTATAGAAGAATTCTATGAGTTATAAAAAAAATTTCTTTTCATTGACTGTTATTTTATGTGCAAGTTCGAGACCTTGTAATGAATTAAGGTAATCCATTTTTACATTTATTGAAGTAATACTTCACATGAGATAAATTAGCTGTATTTCAAAAAATAAATTAATATTCGTACAGTTTATCCTACATTTTTTCTAGTAAGAAACAAGAGTATTTAAACGATCATGATACGATCTCTAATCATTAAGGTATATCTATATCGATGATACTAATCAATATAAGTAGTTTTATATACATCCGAAGGTTAGAAAGGTTATATTTTTTCTAGAATTTGCATAAATTGTAGTATAATACAGTTTTTTTTGTTGCCTTAAAACAAATTTAAATATCAAGTCATATTAGAGAGCAAATGAATAGTTAATAAATGATGCATGACAAGTAATATAACCACAATACAATATGGCGAATGAAGATGACAAGAATGAGACAGAAACATATGTATACTGGTTGCATACGCTGATTTTGTCTACATAATATCGCTACTGTATGTTGTTGTTATTCTCCTGTTCTTCTTTTTCTTAGTTTTCTGCATCCACCAATACATTTCTTTTTATTATCATCGAATCTTTTTGTTGTTCGAAGATACATGTATATATATCTAATAGTAATAGATGAATAAAATAAACATTTCTTTTTATGTTCCCAACTGTACGAAAATATGTAACAAAAACGTAAAAAAGATTGAAAACGTGCGTTCGTTTTTTCTTTTTATTCTCCTTACTGAGTTGTGATCAAGGTCAGACTGCTCTGTATACTTTACTATTAATCACGACATACAGCCTGTTTCACATCATATTATTCTTCGTACTATAGATATTCTAATAATATGGCGTTACGAAATCGTAGTGATGATAAAAAAAGAATATCCGAAGATTACTTATCACCAACAATATCATCATCAACATTAGAAATTGTTCTTGATGAACAAACATCAAGTAATTCAGGCGATGACGATTCAATTGATCAAGCTAGGTAATAAAAATATTTCTATTTATAAATATTTTTTATATATCATCCTATTTTAATAAAAGGCAATCAGAAGCCGGTACCACAACCAATGAAAGTTCAAAGTATCGTAAAAAAAAACAACAAATGCCATTACGAGTTCGTTATAACTATAATAATTATATTTATTTATTGGGGTTTTTTTTATATTAAGGATCCAAAATCTCATCGATTAATTGAAAAACGTCGTCGTGATCGTATGAATACTTATCTCAGTGAATTATTACAATTAACACCTCATGAAAATAATCAACATCAACGACGTATTGAAAAAACTGAAATTATTGAAATGGCAATTAAACATATTCGTTATTTAATATCAACATTAGAAAAAAAATGTATAAAATCAATAAAAATTAATTTAAAATATCAAATTTTCGTTTTTTTAGCTGAAAATAAAGAATCAACGATTGATGCATATCGAACTGGTTATAGAAATGCACTTTCCGATGTATATGAATTTCTTGATGATTATTCTAATAGTGATCAACTTCTTGCGGATGTCGTACAATATTTTAAAGAAAAAGAAATTGATTTAAAAGCTCTAACTGGTTTGAATTTAAAAATATTTTGAAACAAAAAGAAACATATATCTATTTTATTTAGATATACCAGATAAAAAAAGACCAAAATATGTTACATTACCAGATAGACGAACGAAATTAACTTCACCACCATCATCATCATCGAAAGAACAATTTAGAAAATCTACTTTGTCAGATAAAGACGATGATAAATTATGTGTTATATCTGAAGTATTAGAATATAAACATAATGAAGTTCAATCTTCAAGTGATGAACGACAAAATTCAAGTCAACAATCTGATTCTAATGTTAAAGTACCAATATTTGTTTTACATCCATCTGGTACACATTATATTCCAATGTGTATTGATGCATCTGTTGTATCAGAAGCATTTAAAAAGAATACAAATTTATCTCATACATTATCAACAACAGATCAAGTTCAATGTCATCCTGTATCAATACCTGTAAATTTTAATTCCACAACAACAACAACAACTCTTTGTGATTCATACGAACTTGATATTCAAAATATAAATGTTATTGGTACTCGTCATCAAACAAGTGTGAGACCGAATTAACTAGATGAAAAATTTTTGTTTTTTCATTGTTTTTTTTTAATGCATTTATAAGTATATAGTATTATCCTTTAATTGATTTGCTTGTTTTTTCTTTTCGATTACCTACACCATCAAGTTAAAATTAAGAAAAGTGAAAGAATGGCTATGACGTAGGATAGAAATTCTATCTATAAATAACATAGTTGAAATATTACATTAGAACGTTCTGACACTGAAAAAAAGCTGAAGTATATGAGGGTGTGGAGTACTTCATACTTAATAAAATGATCAGGCGATGTTTTTAACAACGAATAATCTACTTTTTCTACTGTAATTCTTGTATCTATTGAATATGGATAGATATCATGCTGACATCGTTAAAAATAAATTAAGAAAACTTTCGATAATATTTATTAGCATTTTAAATGAGAGAAACAATAAAAATTCGAAATATTGATTGTTTTGCTGTTGTTCAAATCTAGTATGTTAATAAGTATATGTTGAAAAGATTAGTTCGACATGACCAAAATACAATACATGACTGGCAAGTCAAATGAATAATACGAAGGGACCAGACATGATTGTATAAAAATACCTTACGTTTTGTGTGACCTTGATCAAACAATGTATTAATATTATATAATGTCACATAAAATATAATGAGAAATTTTCAAAAAACTATTCGTGTTTAACAAACTCCATAGATTCAATCTTCGTTCTTAAATAGAGAAGGTACGTAGGATGACTAATTTGATAGATAAATTCTATTGGATCCAATACGGACTTCATCGAAAATATACATAAGATAGATATCGTCAACAGATGTACAGCATAACTATTTCTGTTTTAAATATGTTTGTAATTTCTTCAGGTATCTATAAAATGTCTAAAATAGCGGTGTACGATATTTTGATAGGTCATTCTTAAGTAATTCTGAACGTCGATTTGATTTATTAAAAGACAAAATTTCTTGATGTGAAAAAAACGTTTTCGCGAGCTTTTAAAAATTGCGCTGTATTTTCTCTATCATAATCCGTATAGCATGTATTACTTTGTCATAGATGATCAAATATTCTTAATTAAGAATAGCTTTGATCAACGAAAACAAGATCAAATAGATGTGCTGGAGTTCTAATATATTGATATTCATGTTTTGCATTTCTCACTATTTATATACACTGATAGTTTATAAATTAATGAATATTATTTGATTATTTCTTCAAAATCCAATAGAATTATTTATTTAAAATAGATTTATAATGCCTGTCACGATCATTTCAATCTATACATTTCAAATAACTGCAAGTTAATTATAATAATTCAATGAAAACTAATATCCTGAGTTTTTCAATAAAAATCGATCATCAATAACTTTTAATTGGTTCAACCAAATTTGTATAATTCTTTATTATGAAGAAAAAAATAAATCACTTATTTGTTTTTGTGAAAGATATGCAACAGTTGAAGAATATTATATATAAAACTTATTGTCGATAAATAAATTTATTGGTGTAATAGAGTGTATTATGTGATAATGATTATATGAGAAAAAAATAGTTATGTCTATAATTGAGATCGATTTGTTATTACATAATGATTTAATTCAATTTTCTTAAAAGAGAAAATTCTATAACGAGATGATAACTATCTCCGTATTAAGTGTCAATAAATGTAATTGACAAATCTAGATGTATTTGATCCGATATGAACATATTATTTTTATTTGTATGTATATACATACGTACGTATTGAAATGAGACTCTTTGCATAATTATCGGTGACAACAATTAGTTAAGCCATCTGTCTCATGTTCATTTTTCAGTAATCCTAATGTTCTTTCTTTGTTTCTTTCTGTCTCATCGTTCGTAATCGAGCAAATATAAAATTTAGTCTGTCTCCATCATTATCATTATCATCTAGTTAGTTTTTATTCACTTAGATCATCATCATCATCATCAATCGATGTATGAAGCAATATTTTGTTTTGTCGCTTTTATTACTCTCTACACATAATGTTCAATTTCATTTACGATGTCAAGTCTTTCTTTCTATTCGTTTTTTTTTCTTCATTTTATATGCATTTCTCCCTTTGTCCACATATACATACATATATGCTTAATATGTGTATGAAAGAGCGTGCATGTACGAGTATGTAATGATGACATGTTGATGATGACAATGTACGCCGTGTGATTGAAGTGGATGAGAGGGTCATTGGACCGATAGTCACCTGAATAGACTAGAAGTTTTGTAATGTTCAAGAGGGCGGAAGATTTTAGGCAAAGTTAATATATGCGCATCACATATAAAACAATTGAAATTGTCGGTGATAAGAATGAAAGGAAAGTATAGGTACATTGTCTGACATCGCATCTGGTGAGTAGAAGAGAGTATGATGTAAGAGGTGAGAATTCAATCAATTCATCATTATTAATAGACAAGGAAGGCAAAGTGTAACACTTTTTTCACGTGTCGGAGGTAAAATAGGTGAGTTAGTAAAAATGATTTATCATGATGATAATTCATATAATCAAGAAAAACAAGTTTGTTCTACTTGAAGTTTAGCATATTGAGTAGATTTATAGAGATCATTGAATTTATTTCCATCATTTTCTTGATAGATATATATATATATATTATTGAATTTTCTATTTGATGCTCTCGTTCTCATACTCTATAACGTGGTTTGAATCTTAAGAGGATTGTCGCCATCGGCGATCTCTAATATCGAATCGATGTCGTAAGAAGAACAAGGTCAGTACGGTTGAAGCCGGAAAAAATATGAACTCTGTTTTTTTTGCTTTGCTCGAGAAATCAAGTCAAGGTTAATTTGTTTCATATCGTTAACTCTATCTTTTCTTTTTCTCCCTTTTTCATATCTTGAATAAAATGTCATTCAGTATCTCAATTGGAATGACTATGTCTTAAGCTTTAAAGATAAAAGGGAAACGTGTGATAGAACAGTAGATTTCAATTGTTTATTCCTTGAGAGCGCGTGTATTGATCATCAAGTGTGACAAAAGAGCGTGTGTTCTCATTAGAATCTCATGATGCCGGCCTTCTTTACTCTTTCATATTGTGTGAAGTGTACTCTTTTACTTTTTTTTTTTCTTCTTCGTTTTCTTTTGGCAAGGAAAAGAAAATCAATCGCTGCTGTCCTATTCGAAATGAACTCTTTACCACCACTGATTGTTAATATACGAAATAATAATAACAGACGAACGTCACTTGCAATGCTTACTCAATCGAATAGGTAAGAAGAAAAAGAAAGTTTCTTAATTATGATAATTCATCATCAATAAATTTTTTACTTTTAAAAGAAAAGTAAAAAGAAAACAGTTATTCTTATATATATATATATGTATAAAGGTCGAATAACTTTAAAAATAAATCTAATACAAATGTGTTATTACATTTTTGATTTAGTTTTATCAAATCATCTTCTATTATCAATGATTATTTTGTCAAATTTTATACATCAAATTATTGTTCAATGTTCGGTGAACAAATAAATTGTATCAATCGATACAATAATCAAAGAAGAGAGGATGATGATCAAGTAAGTATGCATGTCCAATCTATTTTGCTATAAATAGAGAAAGATAAAAAGAAAAGACAATTTGATATGCCTAAAAGCAAAAATTGTCGTTTTTCTCTTCCCATAATGGTTATAGATGTCTTTTTTTTTCTTCTTGCTCTATAACCTTGCACACTCAAATATTTGTCTCGTCTTCTTTATTGCATGAGTTGTTATTATAGTATTGCCGTTCTACTGTCATCACTAACACTTCATCGAATTTTCGATCTCCTCTTCTTCCAAACAATCATCACCATCGTCGAATGAAACGGTATCAACGTCGTGGGCATTTATCAAGGTAAGCAATATAGAAAAAATTTCGATATATGATAAAGTGTATTTTGTTATCACATAATAATTCATTTTTTGTCAATAACTTAATATAATTTCTAAGGCCAAATAAACTTAAATGTAAGCATATCATATTTATGTATAGACATCAATCATAACAGAAGAGTTAATGTCTTATCTATTGAAGAGTCAAATTATGAACATTGTCTATACTGTCTCGACGTGTTGAAAAGTAAAGATTGAATAAGTAATAATGCAAGGTCAGCTGTTTTTTCTCTCTCTCCCTCTCTATACGATGAATGAGTAGACATCGATTATAAGACTGTATTACTTTCAACTTAACCGCCGTTAATTCTTCTCCCGATCATCAACGAAATATTTTCTATCATTAACTATTCGCAGCAAGTATGTCTAGTCTTAAACTTCTCACTATGTGAAGTCAAATAAGGCGGAGTGGGTTAATTCATTGAATTAATCCGATTAATTTTAGTAAGATATCTTTATACGTTGTAAAGGTCATTCACATTGAGTGGTCATAGGATAGATCATTATTATCTTTTGCGCGAGCGCGCGTTCTGCATGTTACGCATTCCATTCATATTTTACAATTTTTTTTCTTTCTTCATCATTTTTTTCTTTTTTGCAAATGCAAATATCGATTAATGAAGCGATTAATCGTAAGATTTGGCGAGGAAAAAAAATTTGACGACTATTTGTCTATGTATTCGATTTGTACATCCGTTGGTTAGTGTCATTATTGCTTGTGTGAAGGACATATCGTGATCTTAATTAACATCATCGTTTATTATCACCAACAAAAACGCGGAAATCATATTTGTCTTCATTCATAACGAGCCGAAGCTAAAAGCAATTCCGCCTTGTATTTGTTCTACTGACCATCATCCTTCGCACCGTATTAAATCGTAGTTCCTGCATTCTCATTCTCTATTCAATAAGTAAGTAGACAAGAGGGGGCAGGAAGGGAAAATATAAGCGTATATGCCGTTTATTAGTTAGGCAATTGGTTCTTTGTGTGACACCTCTCTTGTTCTCTGTTATATGTGCTTTCTTTTCCTTTTTCTTTCTTTTCTTTTTTTCTTCTTCTTTAAATCAAAAGATGGTTTTGAACTCGGATGTATGTACTATGCGCGACCAACTACTTTACTTGATTACATCATTTTCCATTGACTCGCTATGTGCCAGATATTTTGTTGACTTTAAGGTAGATTGCACAAGAAAAAACGTTTTATTCTCAAGAAGTTGACGTGAGTTTTATTTCTTATTTCTCTTAACGGATTTATTTCATTTTATTTGATTAAATTTTTCGATATTATCAAAATGTTAAAACGTTTCTTCTTGTTATATGTACATCTTTGATATTTACTTTGCAGAACCGTGATAGAAGAGAGTAGTACGTGTATATATTAGCGTATAAAAAAAAACAAATCAATTACTTCTCGTTTTTTTATAGTTATTAATGATAGAAGATTTTTTTTTTCTTGTGAAAAAAAACAGATTGTCACGCTATGTCGTTCTTATAAACATTAAACGGCATACTTATGCGTCAATTCTTGTGAGTAGTTGACAAAGATTACTAAGATAAATACACTTGCTAGTTATGGTAGATTTAATAAACCATAAATAGAAATAAACACAAAACTAGCCTAACAGATCTAGCCGTGCGTATGTAACCAAGGTCCAAGTGACAAATTAAAATAACAGCATGTGTTCGTTTTTAATTAATATTAAGAAACAAGAAAATAAATTACTTCTGTTTTACTTAACTTGAAGGTTAAGTAAATAGTTTATTTTCTAATCAGACAATTGACAAGTATATTTAAAGAATAATTCTAATGCAAAGTTATACGAATAGGGCACATATGCCAAGATTGTCTTGAATCTTTATCAATACTTGTCATCTCATATCTTTTCTCAGTCGATTCGCCAATTGACTTGTCATCGTATATAAAGAGGAGAGAAGAAACCGAAGAAAATCCCATTTATTGGAGATCTAGGCAAATTGTTGTTAGTCGTTTTATTCATCATAATTTCATCTATAAACAATGTCAAGTATATAATATACCCATCAAATATGATACGAACATCATCACTTACTTTTTTTTTCTTCTTCTTTTTATGAAACAATCTATAGATTGAGTTTCCATTTTCTTTTCTGTCTTTTGTGTATACCCACGTATATCCTTCAACGTTAACAAATTACGAGATATACTGTCATCTGATATACTGATTGATCGACGATGGTTGTTGTTTTTGTTGTTGTTTTCTCTTTCGACATGTTCTTTGTCGTCATCGTCATCATCAAAAATGAGTTAATCTGATTAAATAGTAAAAGAGAAACTTCATTAGTATGTATCTTAGTTAGACAGAATCTTGAAATCAGTAATATATAGAACAGGAATGTTATTTGTATATATAAATGAGAAAGAACGCGTTATTTACATAGAACAGTACACGGTGATGAAGTCATCTTTTATATATATATATATGTATATCATAGAGTGAAATTCAATACTCGTTGAAGAATGTCAGCAGAGATCGTGTATAACCTTGTACATACGTGTTCCATACGTATAGATGTGATGTATATTTGCTTTTATATTACTTCTGTACTTGCGTCATTCACTATAACAAAAGAGATGACACATTTCTTTTTTTTCTCTCTCTCTCTCCCTTTCCCTTCTCGTTCTTGGTTTAATCAAGTAGAAATTAGAGCCATGTCTTCTTTCATCATTTCATTTGTAGTTTGCTCTCATCGAAACAAGGAACAATGATCGGCGTTGACCAAAAGCATACGGTCGGACTTATGCAACAGCAAGAACAAGCAGCACCACCATTGACATCTTCATTTATTAATCAACTTCAATCATCTATTACAACAGATTCGTCAAATTCTAGTATTTTTGATACTAATTATCATCAAAAAAAGTTTATTTCATCATCACGAGTAAGAACACAAATACATAAAAATAATTCATGTCTTTTACTCTTCAGTTAATCTAATATAGTAGTCTCTCTAGTAAAGAGAAATGTCAGTATCTTTTTTTCTCGATTGACCGATGCAACTGGTGGTCTCTATTCAGTCAGTTTTATCTATCTTAAATAACTAATACATCAGTATAGAAAAGGGCCTATGTCCCAGTTGAATTGCCAATGCGTTTTGAGACATTGAAAAAGAAATTTTATTTCTCTATCTTATATTATTTAGATAAAGCTTGGCCTCCGTTGTTCATGTCCATTAGATGACAAGCAACAGCTATTATTCGATGAGATCTTTCCTAATAATGAACAGACAACGAACATTAGTGAACATATTCTAGATGAATGTATACCACGTTTAATACAGAATTCTTCTAATATATTGATTATACTCTCTGGTCAACATCGAGACAGTAAGAGTAGACAGATTTGTTATTTGAATAATAACGCTTTTCTTTTCTGTATAGTTCATCAATTGCAAAGTACAGTTGTATCATCAACATTAACACGTTTATATAATTTTGTTAATGAAAATCAAGAAAAAGATCTCAGTCTTCGTATTGGCGTACAAGAATTTTTAAATAGCAAAAAATTTGGAAGTAAAATTTTTATTTTATTTTATTTTTTTTCGAAAATCTATTCACTTTGTTTTTCAAATAGAAAAATGTTTAGTATCGTCCGATGATTATCTTGTTTCATCTCCAAATGAAACATGTCAATATTTAAATGAACTCTGTTCAAATCATCGATTTAATCCATTATTAATAACATTTCATCTTATTAATCGTTTATCGAATAATAATTACGCATTATTACATATTCTTCTTACAAATGATAATGATAATGAAATAGGAAAACAACAATTTTCCGATATATTTATGTCATTGGCATTATCATTTTCATCAAATAGACAAAAACAAACGTTATATACATCAACGTAAGTTTTGCTAATTATATATTATTTTCTTCATTAAATCTATTTACCAAATGTCTCTATATAATAGAAAGCGAAACTTAACAACAGTACAATCTTTATCATCGATACTAAACGATTATCTATCAACTAATACGGAAGTATATTCAAAACATTTTTTATATATATTTGCAAATGTTAAAAACGATAAACAAGTAAAATATTGGTCAAAACTTCAACGTTTATTTCGAATTAAAAAAAATCGATTAAAAGTAAGAAGAAAAAGAAGAACACATTACAAATATCGAATTTCCTTTTATTTAGATGTCACGAGATCGTTTTGATTCCTATGCTGATTCATCATCCGTTGAAACAATTACGAATCGTAATAATGATGAAATTTGGATTGATGGTCCATTAAGTTCGACGAATTCGAAAACTGAAATATGGATCGATGGTCCACCGGAGTTTTGTTCTAATTCATCAAAACTTCTTCCTGTAAAATTAAACTTTAAACATCGATCAAATTCTTCTCGTCAATATAAATCGAAACCTCGATCAACTTTTTTCTCTCCTAAACGTCCTTTACTATCATCAACATTGATATCTCAAGAAAATAACGAATCATCATCTCGAAATTTTGATACTGAATCAACTGTTAGTTCTCATTGTCATTTACCTGTATTACCTGTATTTAAAGATCATTCATTACTTCCATTTCGTTCTAATCAAACATTACCACGAACAAAACCTTTGGTAACTACAGAACCAACAAAAATCGATTTAAGATTAAGTACAAATAAATTAAATGATGATATGGAAGCATTAGAAAAGACACTTGAAACACTATTGATTCCGTCACCTATTGTACCGAATCAAACTGATACTGATCAATTAAGTTTAACACAATCATTGAATCGTATTGATCAATTATCATCATCAATGTCAAATGATGAAAGAGCTAAACGTTTATCACGAATTGTTTCACCAACACGTTTTGAGAAATTATTTTCGTAAGATTAAATTTTTTTGCTTAAGAAAATCATTTTTTTCTTTGTTTTTTCATTATTTTAAGTCATAATCAATCAATAGAAAATTTTAATTGGTTTCATCCTCATACACCTTCATCAGCCGGTTCATCAGTTCCAAATTCACCTGTAATTAAATCTAAAAATCGTCAAGTACAAACACCATTAAATTCTACGCCTGAAACACCTCGTCGTTCAATATTACCATCAAAAAAATCGAAAATTCTATCGGATACAAATCGTCCAACAACAAATACTCGACCATCGATTTTTCAACGTTTATTCGGTTTACGTTCATCATCAAATTCACAACAACAACAACAACAACAACAACAACAACCGATATCAATTGTTATTGATTCACCACCATCAACACCATTAATTTCACCGTTACGAGTAACATTAGATTCACATGATGATCTCATGCCATTAACAACAAGTAGTACAGCATCATCAGCATCCGGACGTGCTAGTTCAAGTGGTTATGAATCAATGAGTAATACAGCACTTGAAGAAATGATAGCATCTATACCAATAATTATGACAAATGAAAGTAATCCAGTCAAATTAAGAAATAAATCAATACGAAAAGGTTTGAATTCAAATTATATTTTCATTCTGAAAGAATATATTCGAAATTGATCTAGTTTGTTCCTTAATGAAAGAATTAATTGCAAGATACATTCTTTCGTGCGAGACGAATTTCTGTTTTTGGCAGTAGTTATCAATTAATTTGTAACTTTTTATGCTTAAAATACGGTAGAAAAGGACGATTCTAGAATCTGATAAAATACAGTATAATGTTGTGACTTGAAGCGATCATAAAATAAATATATTGTAATTAACTAACGTAAATGAATGTAACGCATGGAGATTCTAATGCGTTCGGATACATTAAGATTTTAATGAGCTTAATTAAATAATACAGCAATCCTTCTAATTCGTTGCAATACGTGTTTTTATCAACGGATTATAGCGGATGAAGGTATTTAATTGTAAAACTAATGGTTTATAGTAAAATAATGCACATTAACTCAGTAAATCGATTTGTGAGGTTGATGAATCATTCAGAGAAGGTTTTGACATATTCAAACCGATTTGTTTCTATCAGACAATAGCTTTTTCGATTTATTTTCGTGTACATTCGCCTCCGCAGAAATGTATACCGTTGGCCTTTTCTTTCTATGTTGCTCTGTTTTTTCTCATTTCTATTTATAACTTCATACGCAGTGAAGTAAACATTCTGTAGTTTCATAAGAGTCCTTTGCGATCTTTACTGCTTGACAGATTTTTCGAAAAGCTGAAATCTAATTCCAAATAAAAATTAACAAGTTATTCGAAGCATAAACTAGCTGATTGCTAGCTCGAAGAAAAGAAAGAATTTGTCTCACGATATTAATAGATGCTGCGCTGACTACTATGAGAAAATCAAGCAGCAATCATCAAGAGATGCGAGCCCGCGACGACAGCAAAGAAAAATAAAAAAGTCTTCTCTTTTGATCGTTTCAACGAGAAACATCACGCGATGCAATTAATTATTTAATAAATAGCGCAGACAAAGCAAACGGTATATTATGTGTAACTGATTTCTAAAATAATGAGTTTTTGCGTAGTATTTCGTTTTTGATAAAACTATCAATGGTAAATAAAATTTCTTCAGCAGAGTACATTCGATTAATTGAAATAACAAATAAACAAATCACTTCATCAAAAAAATTTTCTTGTATATTATTTTTAGAAGAACGTCGTCCGAATATAAATGCATTATGGAGTAGTCCAGTTGTAAGTTTTACATTAGCAAAAGAAAACAAAGTAAAATTATCATCAATATATATGTTTTTTTATAATAGCTTCGTGATAAATCTCATCGTCAACAACGTATTTCTCAATTAAAACATCGACAAAATGAATTAAAAATTGAATTAGCAATGACAAAAACATTTTTACTGATGGATAAAAATAAAACTTTAGATTATAATGATTGTAAATATAAGATAAATATATATAGATCTAATCTATCTATCCTTCTTTTTCTTTTAAGCATTCAATTCAACATTAAGTAATAGTCCAATGCATACAATAATGTCAAATATGAATGAAGAAGATGAACTTGAACGAGATATTGAATATTTAGAACGACGTTTACTATCAACTAAAACACAATTAATGTTTGTCACATATCAAAAAAATAAACAACTAAAATCTTAGAATGAGAAAAAATATATACATATATATAATTGTTTTTTCGTTTTGTTTTTATAATTTCTTTATTTGATATATATATATATATAAAAGAATATACTTATTTATAAATACACAGAAGAAAATATAAGGAAACCAAGTAATTTTTTATTTACATAAATTTAAAAACAGAATATTTTCTGGATAAATATATATACATAACGTCACACGTTTGTGACTATGTAACCATAAACGTCATTTGCCGCAATGCACCCTTTCTCTTCTTCTTCTCCGTTCTGTTGATGGGAGAAATCATATATATACACATGTGTCGGGGTGTATAAGCAGGTATATATTAAAAAAAAGGAAGCAACAAACATTTGCATCACAACGTAGGAAAATAAAGAGCAATATGACTTCATTGCTTATGTTATTTATGTATGCAATTGTTGGACCATTTGCAATTTTAAAACTTTATGCAAAAAATTTAATGCGTCGAGCTTATAAAAATCAAATTCTACTTAAATTAATGGCATCAGTCGTTAGCTTAGCAGTTGGTTCACAAATCGCATATAGATACCGTTATCGACATACATTCGTATGGTTAACTAGTAGTATATTTTTTCTTCTTCTCAATTATTGGTATATTATACCACTTCTTCTTATTTATGTTTTACCTATAATACATAAATTTACACAAACTTGGCTTTCATTTATTGATATATTTTCTGATAAAATTCTTCGTCCTTGTAGTACAAAGCTTCGTCAAAGTTTACCATCAATATGGACATTTGAATCTGATCAAAAATTATGGCCGATTGAAAGTATTCGTTTTATGTTAACTTATGGTACAATTGGTCCAGCACTTTATTGTGGTTATGAAGTTTATTCTCATTTATTTTTTGGTATTAGTTTTAATTTATGTATTTCAGTAGCTGTAACGATTCTTGTTACAATAACATTATGGCATATACTTGATTCTATTGATAAAGATCTTTATCCATTTTTATTTGCAATTATAATACAATATTACATTATACCAATAAAATCAGCATTAAATATTCCTTTAACACTTTTATTAACAACATTTCTATTTCCTTTTCTCAATAATCTTTTAATTAGTAATTCAATACAAGATTTTATACAAAATATTAAATCATTAAATTTTCGAACATTTGTTGAAACAAATAGTAATTACAAACAATTTTATAGTGAATTTGTTAATTTATTTATTGCAATTTATTTAACATACAAAGTTTTTCGTATTTGTTTGTTATGTAATGTATCATGGTTAATAATATTATCAATAATAATATTTCTACCGATTTATTTCTATACACATTGTATACGTTTTATAGCAATTGAACCAAATACAATTATGTTTTTATTTTCATCATTTATTTTAAGTATAGATATTTTATCTCGACGTGCTCATGATCATTTTATTTATAAATATTTTCTTGTTATTATGATTTTAACATTTTATTTTGCTTTAATTTATCCATTATTATATCATATATTACGTCGTTTAACAATTAAATCAGCAGATGATATTGGATTAAAATTAAAACAATATCGAGAAAAAATTAATCAACAAACATTTCAATTTAATCAACAATATTTACGCATTACTTATATTCATGACTCATCAAAATATTTTATATTACATTTATGTAATATCTTAATTACTATTTCTTTACTTATGTTTCTTCCAATAAATATTTTCCCACGATTAATTCTATCTTTATTAAGCTATTTACTAATTGGTCGATTATTATTAGAACGTGGTTTAGAAATTCTTGCAATTCTAATATCATTATCCACAAGTATAACAGTCGGTGCTGATGTTTCTATTCGTTATGGTAATTCTTTATTATTAATTATGTCACTTGCTTTGATAACATATGTATCAACATTAGTAGTTGCTTTTCCGATAATCTATCGTTTTATACAATTTATATTAATTCATTTGCCTTTAATTGATTATGTTGATAATTATTTAGCAAAAGTATTTATCTATATATGGTCATATTTTGATATTTTTTGGCCACATATTCGAACAAGTTTTACTGAAGTAAAAACAACGATTGAACAATCAAGATTAAACATGTTTCGTCATTCGAGACAGATACAATAACTTTAATTGAAGTGTAAATTTGAAAAAAAACGAAATTTTTTCTTTGTTTTGTTTCGATTTCGATTAAAAATATCGTTAGAAAGTTGACAATTTGTAATATATTATATTCAACGATGCATGACAGACAAAGATATACAAGGTTATTTTATCTTGATATGCAATCAAATTTTCATTCAAATAAAGTTAAATAGTATATTTTTAGAAGTCTTATGAACATGACTTGATCTAAAAAATTTTCTTTCTTTTTTTATATAGTCTGTCATTTTGACAGTTTCTGTCTTCTAGATGATTATTCATCTGTTTTATAAAAACAACCCGACAAAGTCACTTGCTTTCTATTCACTTGTGTAACCAATTGAATAGGTCTTCTTCGAGTATTTTAATCGAAAATATAGTGAAATGAATACATGAGAAATCATTCACTCTTCTCGAAATATTGTAATGTGTTCATTCAATCGAAATATTGAGTTTATACTTTTATTATTCAATACTTTTACATTACATTTATTATTCTTTTTTTTCTCTATTGATTTTTGCACAATGAAAATCAAATATCTAAAATGATATTCTTAATTAAAAATAACATTTCGGATGCAACAAATAGAATATTTGCCGTCGTTCTTCTTTTTTTTCTTATCATCATCTTTAATTTATTTTCCCAACAGGTTGTAACTTTGATTACATTGGGAAAGTCATTTTTTATTATGGCCTCTTTATGCCCATCAGCTATTAACATCTATTCCCCGCTGCTATCACAATTTGTTTATTCTGATACGGGTCAAAGATGAGCATAGAATTGCTTAAATGACATTTAATTATTCTCTTTCATATTTATTGCAAAAAATAAAATGCATTAAAAAGATTTGGACTTCAATAGATATACATTTATTGTAGTATTCATTGTGTCGCGTGTCGACTACCATCGATGTCTGAGTGTCATTATTCGTAATTGGAGAAGCGCTATATCTTCTTACTACAGAATAACTTTTCTTGTCGCTTGTGTTTGCTTGCGTTCATGACCTTCTATTCTTTGCATTTTTTTTTCTTCTCTTTCTTTCTTTCTTGCACAAAAGTTCATCCTGACGTTGCTGAACGTTCACTGTTCATCTATATATATATATACACGATGGAACTCGTTCTCTTGTATTCAACATATAGAGGTTTTTCTCTCTTTTTTTTTGTTCTCTATCTTCTTCTTTTTCTTCTTCTTCTTCTTCTTCTCGTTGTCGTTAGAGTAAATGCAAAGTATAGACGACTTTTTTTTTTTTTACTATTAATGTGTTCAACAGCAAGCTTTCGTATACGTTCGCGTAAGAAAGAAAAAGGCGAGGGAGAGAGAGAGTTTTATATATGGTCATTGTCTCTTGTTTGTGTTTGACGCCCGAATGCTTTTGATATGATGAGGTGAGGACAATAGAATACTATAAATGATTGAACGAGGTGTGATAGTCGGAACTATATACTTCAAACATTCGGCACTAAAGGGCATCAGACATACAGAATAAGTAAAACATACTAAAAAAATCGATTTATACTCGAAAGAAAAATATTTTTTTATTATTATTTGAAAGGTTTTTCGTTATTCCTTCTGGCAATGATTATTTCAATTAAAATACTTTGAATTATTATAAATTAAATTGCGATATCGTTTTTTTTCTTCTCTCTCTCTTGTAAATCATATCACATATTACTCATGCTATTCTACTTTTGGTTATTACATACAAATGTTTGATCTGTTTATATTAGAAGATGTAAAATTGTTTGAAAGAGAATCTCGATGATATCTTATACTTATCTTCGTTGTCATCTGTTTCCTTTTATATGATGTTTTTTAGCTTTTTATTTGTTAAAACATACATCCTCATACTATAAAGACAAATCTAACATTGAGTTGACCATCTGGCGATGCTTTCTCGTTCCTTCTCGTCTGTTCATTTGACTCTTGAGGGTCGGACACAAATGTATGTATGTATGTATGTGTGTATATATATATGTATGTTCGTGCTGCCGTCCTTGTCTCTTCCTTTTTCTTGCGCCCCTACCATTCGTTCGTTCACTCATACTCGTTCGGACAATAAAAATCGATCATTTTACGGCGGCTGCAGTAACTATATATGTATATCTACCCTCTCCTTTTTTTTTCTTCTCTCTTCATGACCGGCTCAATTTGTGGGATGGCGAATGAGACTGAACGTACGGACAGAACTGGTTCATCATCATTGAACAGAACAGACACATATCCTTCTTTTCTTCTCTCAACATACTTTACAAGTGTTCAATAGTCTATCGTTAGTGAACTTGATTTTTTTTCTCGTTTTCTTTTTTAGAAATAATGTATTATCATCATCTAAATAATTTAATAGTTTTATTTTTAATCATCCCATCACTAGTAGAATTATTAACTATTAATACAGATATTTTAATTTTACCGCATAATGCTCAACGTGGTTTTGTTTTATTGGAAGAAACAAAACCAAGTCGATATAATGAATTTCTACAATGTTTAAAACAAACTAATGATCAATTAAATATTGATATTGATCAAAAATATGGTGATTTAATATTAAATAAAACAATAGAAAATTTCATTTTTAATCAACAACGACTTCTTTGTACAATTAATCGAAAACAAGTAAGAAATATTCTTTTTTATTTTTTCGAACTATGATACAATCAAATTGTACGATGTCACATCAGTGTATAGTCTACACGCAAAGTTGGCCCATACTAGACAGACTTATTTGTTCACTGAGAAAAAATATATCAGAGTGGTTAATTTGTCTGATCGATGTTTATATAAAAATAACACAGATGAACATATATATGGGTTTTTCATATTTTTCTTTCTAGTCATCGATTTTGAAACTTTATTATACAATTATCAATTCATCAAATGATATTAGTTTTACATCACCAATCTATCATCTTGATCCAATATCATTTTCTATATATCGTTTTAAAAATATCGAATGTTTATCATCATCATCATCATTTATCAATTATGAATTTGTTGATACATCTATTCCATTAAATATAAATCAAATCACAGGACAAATATCTTCAAAAAATGAATGTCCGAATTTAAAAGAAATACTTATTAAATGTTACGATATATCAAATAAAATAAAACATGCATATGCTAAAATTCTATTTGATCAAATTTGTCAGACTAATTCCATCAAGCAGTCAGATATGGATTGGATTAATAGAATAGGCGATGAACGACGAAAAAGACTTTATTATCAAGAATCCAATATAACTTTGGTAAGCTCTTTTCTTCGCTATCTTAACTTAATATGATAATCATCAAAAGAGAAAAAAAATTATAATCATCGATGGGAATAGTTAAAATGATTTGCGTGATATATTCTTAAGTTAATTAAAATAAGGAAGTAATTCTAATTGCTCGATATTGTATGATGAAGTATTACATGACATGAACAGATCTCTCTTAAGAGTGAGTAAGAAGACATTTTTGAAAGTATTGCAAATTATAACTTTTCTTTGTCAAGATATGACTTTAATTTCCGTTATGAAAGATAATATTCGCTTTCTTCTTCAATTAATCTATAATAATATTGACTATAATCGGCATTTGACAGGAAAATTTTTTTTTGGCACGTTCTATATTTATAATTTTTCAATACAAGTCTTGAAAGTAAAGAAACAATAATTGTTACTATTGAAGTTCAATTAACAAATAAGTGACATGAAATGTTCTTTTTGACAGGTCTTTGAAGTATTTATATTTTTAACTATGAACATAACACTTGTTGTAGAAAGAGAGAGAGAGATAAAAAAACCGCAACCTAAAAATAGAATAGTCTTAACCCTTTCAGTTCCACTGTACTAAATAAAGTACGGTTTTTTCAAGTTTCGTAATTTTCAAATAACTCATGAACCCCAACAGATTTTGAGATGCGGCTTTCTTTATAATATAGAGCTGACTTCGGTACCTATATCTATGTAAAGCTACAAACTTAATAAGCCCTCTCGGGTATTAGACTTACTGGTTTTTCGGAGTACCATCAGTATCCTAACAGGAGAAGATGCGCTCTTGCGACATGCAAAATAATTCGATTTTCTGTGTTGAGCTCAAGTTAGAAATAATACCTAGTGATATTCCATAGATTACTTTTCTGACAGCTCCCGATCGAATTATGACCGATACCCTACGGGAATGACCAAAACCCTTATTTACCTTCCCCGTATGAAGGGGGTAGGGACATAGATCGAAAATGGCTGTAAAAAGTTCGGATAAAAATATTGGTAATATGCATTACTCTTATTAGATATGAGGTTATTAAGAAACTTTGTCCATTCGTTGAGGCGTGGGATTGAAAGGGTTAATTTAATTTTATGACTTCGAATATTCTGAAACCATAATTTTTTGATGAGATTGTTTCAATTATATTTACAGACGCAATCAATTCGTCATCGTCGTCAACAATCTATTCAACCACCATCACGTCTAACGCTTCGCTTTAATGAATCTTATATTGGTTCAATATCATATATAAAATATTGTCGAAGACAAACAACAAATGATCATTTAGAACAAACATTTCAATTTCCAACTAAATATGAAAATTTCTTACGTGAACGTCTTCGAATAAATGATCAAGGAGAATTATTTGTTTTACGTCCGTTCGATTATGAATTATTTCAAACCATCACATTTCAATTTCATTGTTTAATATTAGAACAACAAAATGGTGGAATGAATTTAACACGTGTTAATAAAACAGAAGATATACAATTAATTATCGATGATGTTAATGATGAATTACCACGTTGGATTATGGATGAACCATATCAATATGGAACTTATTTTGGTTATGTTGAAAAAAGTGCACGACCTGAAACACCTGTTTTTCGTTTTAAAGCATTTGATCCTGATACAAATTCGAAATTAACCTATGAAATTGTGCATGGTGATAAAAATCTTTTTCATTTATCATCTGATGGAACATTAACAACACATTCAAATCAACCATTAAATTCTCCAATATATAATTTAACTGTACGAGCTGTTGATTTAAATTCTCAAGTTTCAAAAATGATGCGTTCAAATGAAGCACATCTAATGATTTATACAAATCATTTTGAACCAAAATTTTTTCAAGAAAAATATATCTTTAATGTTAGTGAATATACACAACCATCAACGATTATTGGAACAATAAGAGCAAAATCATTTTCAACAACAAGTGATAATTTAAGATATTTTCTACAACAACCAGTTACAGGTGGTACACAAACAATTCTTCAATCAGGAACAATAGGTGGTGGTGGTGGTGATATGTATGAATTTAAGATTGATGAAACAGAAGGTTCAATAAAAATTTTGAAAATGTTAAGATATTCTGATCAACATAATAATAATACAAAATTTTTTACAGGTAAATCATTATAATAGAAAAATAGGATTATTTACGTGAGGAAAAAAAAGTATTAGTTTGTAATTGAATATATACTTGAGCGTAGTTTTCTTGTAATAAACTCAATTTAAAAATAGAAATTAGGTTTTAAGTGATTATTATAAAATTACCTTACGGACATATCGATTGTCGGTAAAAAGAAGAAATTTCATATATTCGAAATGAAAGTATATTTCAATTTGAGACCAAGATTGTAATACAAATTGTCATTAGAATTACTATCAAGTTAAATTGATCCTCATAAATATTCTCTTTCTCGTAGAGATAAATTGTCTGGTTGATTGCCTGTCTGTCCGCAGAGTCAAAAAAACATCGAAGACCGATTTTCCAGAAACGACATTTCAATGCGGGGACTTCGAATCTGATGTCTGTTGGGTGAACAGAGGTCAAAAAAACATCGAAACCGATTTTTCCAGTAAATGTGAAGAAAATGCATTTCTACGAGAAAGAGCTAAGCGAGTCTTCGGACGAGCGTTACTTATTTTTAACATTGACTATATTTCCTTGAATTGAAAACTATCAATGACAAGAAATTTTATGTTTGATTTGCTTTCCAATCTTAGGTATTGTCAAAGAACTAAGTGGTTGGCAAATGCAATCGCATGTTGAGATTGAAATATATGTTCTTGACATCAATGATAAAGTTCCTACATTTAAACAAACATATTATACACCTCAAATATCGGAAGATTATCCATTAAATACACCAATTATAAATTTTACTGTTACTGATGATGATGCACGAAATACACCAAATTCTAATATAACATTTGATTTAATTGATCCATATGGAAAATTTGCTATATTTAATGATACACGTGTATCAACATCAAATAATATTCAAGCATATCTTATTGCGAAAGAACGTCTTGATTATGAATCATTATCACCATTAGATCGACAATATAAATTAAAAATCATTGCACGTGATCATGGACAACCGCAATCATTACAATCTGAAGCACAAATCTATATTACAATTACGGATGTTAATGATGAAGTAAATTTTATTTTTTAGAATTATATCTCTTTATAGATTTTGTTTTTTTAATTTCTAGCCGCCAGTTTTTAAAGAAAATCCAGTACAAAAGACTATTGCTGAAAATACTCAACGAGGAACATTTAGTAAATATAGATGAAAAAGTTTCTAAAGAAATTATATCTTTTTTTTTTTCTTTAGTTGTTTTTGTTGATGTTGTTGATCCTGAATATAATGATTCAGTTACTGTACAATTTTTATCAACTTCCGAATTTAATCCATTTCGAATAATAACAAGTCCAGGTGGTGGTAGAGTTATACTTGAACAAGCACTTTTACCGGATAAAGAATTTTATAATTTAACAATACAAGCATCAGATCGCCTTGGGCATACATCACAAGCACAACTTCTAATAACAATATATGATGTTAATGATCATACAGTAATTCCTTTTTTAATCATTGAAAAATTAATTTTTCCTATTCTTTTTAGCCACGTATTGAACAATGTGAACAAGGAATAATTACTGCATTAATACGTGAAAATGCAACATTAAATACCCAAATAATAAAAATAAATGCGACAGATGAAGATCGAGGTTTAAATGGTGAAATACAATTTTCATTAAAGGGTACAAATGATCCCCAACAAGATTCTGATATGTTTTCTATTGATCCTGATACGGGATTAGTTACAAATAAAAAGAAATTAAAACATTTAAAATCTGGATTTAGTGAATATACAATGACTATATTTGCACAAGATAAAGATCCGTCTAATCCACGTTCAACACATTGTATTTTAAAAATAACTGTCGAAGATATTAATGATCAGTAAGTTTCGATATATATTTATATGTAAATCAATTATATATTCTATAAATCTTTTTAGTTATCCTGTTATAACATCGCCAGCACGTGATAATGATTTAATTTCAATAAAAATGGAAAAACGTGTTAATTTTAATTATCCTGTACTTGTTGTTCGTGCTAAAGATGAAGATAGTGGAAAAAATGCTCTTTTACATTTTTCTCTTAAATCTCGTGATGATTGTTCAAATGGTATTGAATATTTTGTAATTGATTCACAATCGGGTGTTATTTCAACACGTTCATCAAATGTAAATAATCCGATAAATTTACAAATTAAATATTGTCTTGTCGTACAAGTATGCGATTCACCTGATGATGGTCCTCCGAAATGTTCCGAACGTAAAATACAATTTCAATTATCTCAAGATGGTTTCGAACCACCTGTATGGGCGCCTGAAACGGCATTAACATTTCAACGTGTTATGAAAGTTGTTGAATTAGCTCAACAAAATATTGTTATCGATACATTTAAAGCATCAATTGCAAATGATTCAACGAAAAAAGTTATTTTCGAAATGGAACCATTCAATTGGACATGTTCAAATGCTGCATTAGCTAGTGAAAAACCTCGTATACCATTTTTATTAACACCAGATGAAAATGGACGTAATATTGCACGTTTAGTTATTTATCAACCAATTGATGCTGATCCACCAACAGGTTGTACACGATATCAATTTAAAATTCGTGCTAAAAATGCTGCTATGGAAGCGTTATCATTAGAAAGTATTTATGAAATCGAAATTGTTGATTCAAATGATAATATTCCAATGTTTAATGTAAGTTCATATCGTGCACAAATTTATGAAAATGAAGTCAAAGATAATCTATTACGTGTACAAGCTGAAGATAAAGATATTGATCCGAAAAATCGAAATACAACTTATTTTATAAGATGTCCAAATGATGGTAAGACATTTTCTAATAGAAGAATTTTTTTCAAATCTTGTTTCTTAGGTAATCAACAAAATCTTCAATATCATTATAATAGTCCATTATCAAATTCTTTATCATGTCAAGGAATCGTTTCGATTGATCCTGAAACAGGTTGGATTAGTGTTCAACGACAATTTGATTATGATAATCCAGCTGATCGTCGTTTTGTATTTGATGTATTTGCTAAAAATATACTTCCATCTGATAGATGTAGTGGCCAAAATACCAAAGAATCTCAGTCTCAATCATCTTCATTATCATCTGGTGCTGATGCTAATCCAACGATACAAATCTGTGTTACTGAACATCGTGTACCAGTTATTATTGAAGTATTAGATAGAAATGATAATGCGGTAAGTGATATTTTAATATACTTGAATTTGTTATACCAGTCGAGTGGGTGCCACCCACCCGCTAGATAAAATACTGTTTATATTTTCTCATGAATGTTCGTTTTTTTTCTAGCCTCAATTTAATAACTTACCATATTTTACTAAAGTTATGGAAGATGCTGAACCAGGAACTACCATATTTCATTTAAATGTTAGTGATATTGATACAGATGATATTTTAACATTTTCAATTGTAAATGAACAAGAAGCATCGGCATTTGCTGTTAAAGAAAATACTGGTGAAGTTTATTTAGCGTCTGCACTCGATTATGAACGTGTTCAACAACATAGCGTTGAAGTTCAAGTTAGTGATTCAAATAATGAACATCGTGCTCGAACAATCTTAACAGTTATTGTTGAAGATGCTAATGATAATCCACCACGTTTTCTAAATCTGCCGAAAGAAATTACTGTGGAAGAAGGTCGACAATCATTTGATTATGATCAAATAATATTACGTCAATCATCAAGATTAAAACGTGATACTCAAATGAATAAAAAACAAAAAGAAAATAATAAAAAACGAGTATCAACATCACCAAAATATCCTGATGATTCTTACGATGGATATTCTACTCAACAACCTTATACATCACGAGTTATATATAAAGTTGAAGCTATTGATCCAGATCTTGGTCGTCCATTAAAATTACCAATTCGTTATACATTAACATCATCAAATCCATTGTATACACAATTTTTCGAAATTCATCCATTAAATGGAACAATACATTTGAAAAAAGAACTTGATCGTGATCCGCCAAATGGTTTTGATGAATGGTTATTAACTATAATTGCAGCTGATGAAGATGGTCGAGAAGATATGGGTTCAAAAAAAAATGCATCATGGTTAAAAATTATTGTCAAAGATATTAATGATTTAGCTCGTAAGATTTAATTTTCTTCTATCAGTATTTTTTATTTACTTGAATATTCTTTTTAGCAATGTTTATCGATGTTGATCCTATTGGACATATACCTGAAGATGCTCCGAAAGGAACACGTGTTGAAGGTTTAAGAATAAAAGCTACTGATTATGATAAATTATCTGAAAATACAACACGATATGCATTAACATTAAATACGAAATCTATAGATGGTTCTGATGTGTTTCGTATTGATGAAATAACAGCGGATATTTATCTTAATGTTGATAATTATCTTGATCGAGAAAAAACTCCACATCATAATTTATCAATTATTGCAAGAGATTCAGGTGATCAATCAGGAAATTTACAATCGAAAGAATTAAAAATTACGATTATTATCGATGATGTGAATGATATGCCAGTAAGAGAAATTTTTATTTGTATTGAAATAAAATTTTCTATTTTGATTATTTTTAGCCACGATTTAAACCTTCAAATCAACAAGCACAAATATCTGAAACAGCACAACGTGGAGATTTTGTTACAGAAGTTCGAGCAGAAGATGATGATATTGGTGTCAATACACATTCATTATATGAAATTATTGAAGAATGTCAATTATCAAATGACCAAATGACACGTTGTTCAAAACCGAGATATTTTATTTTCAAAGAAACTGCATTAGCTGAAAAAGGTTTAATCGAAAATTCTTTCTTTCTATTTAATCTTTGTCATTTATATTTCTAGGTACAATTATTCTTCTTGAACCAGTTAATTATGATCCACCAGATAATCAAGTAAAATTTCTTTTAAAAATCAAAGCAACAAATGGTGGCATGTCTGATTATGCGAATGTAACAGTGTTCGTCACAGATGCTAATGACAATGTGCCAGGTAAGAATAAAAAGATTAACGAGCAGTACAACAAAATGTTTTTTGTTTCTCCTTCTTAGTATTTTCTCAATCGGTTTATTTTGCTAATATTAGCGAAGAAACACCATTAGAACAAGAAATTCTTCGTGTACATGCAACTGATAATGATGTTAGTCCAATCAATAAAGAATTTATTTATCGTATTCCACCAGATCGTTCACAATATGAAAATCGTCAACATTTACGTATAGATGCAATTAATGGTCGAATATATTTAAAGAAAAATTTTGATCGAGAAAAATCTTCAACAATTAGTTTACCAATTGAAGCTGTTAATAATCAAAGTTCGAATCCGTTAGTTGGTCGTGCTGTATTAGTTATTAATGTTGTTGATGTTAATGATAATTATCCACGTTTAGCAGAAAATTATGCTCCACGTGTACCTGAACATACAGGAAGAAGAAAAATTTTAGAAATTAAAATGAATGATCCTGATGATCAAAATAATGGAAAAAATAGATTTCAAATGAAACTTGGTAAGTTTATATTTTTTTGAAAAAAGACAGGATCTCAAAAAATTCATTCATAAGCATCGAATAATCTTTTTTATTATTAATTTCAGGTAAAAATAATGTATGGCCTGAAGAAGGTGATCCAAAATTTCGTCTTGATATTCAATATGATGGTGATGGTAAACCACGTGGTAATCTTAGTACATTACGAGAACTTGATCGAGAAGAACTTTGTCCGAAAGAGGATAAATATAAAAATCAACGTTATTGTGGGAAATACTATGATTTACCAATTTGGATGTCAGATGGTGAACAATCAGGCATAAATCTACTTCGTGTTCTTGTTGAAGACATAAATGATAATCCATTTAATAGCGGTTATAAATCTATTGATATCTATGATTATAAACATGCATTAAGTAAACTTTTATCTACTTCACGTATTTATCTTGGTACTGTATTTACTGATGATGAAGATGATTGGGATTTACATAATAAAGTCTTTGAACTTCAACCATCGGATGATAATAATTTCTTACAGGTTGATAAAAATATGCAAACATCACGTACACCAGGTGCTATTTATTTAACGACACAAAATAATAATGCAACAATTAAATATGGTATAAACGTTTTTTTTGTCTGATAATTTTAAATCTAATTTGATTTTCTTTTTAAGATGTTCCATATAAATATGATGTTATAGTTCGTGATACCCATCCCCAATGGGTACAAAGTGATTCTAAAACTTCTTATATTGAATTTCGTTTACATGATTTACCATCGGATGCATTAGAAAATGCTGCATCAATTCGTCTTCAAGATATAACTGCAGAAGAATTTATTGAAACACGTTTTCATGATGAATCATTTTTGGCAATATTTAAACGTTTAATACTTGAAATAAATCCTCAAGCTCGTCTCATTGATGTTTTTTCAATTCAAGATCATGAAAATTTATTTCGTACAATCGATGTTTATTATGCTTTACATGGTAGTGATTATTTATCAAAAATAAAAATCAATGGTCTTGTTGAAATATCACGTTCAAAACTGGAAAAATATTTTAATATAAGTCAAATTGGTATCGATGAATGTTTAAATTCTGATCAACAATGTTTTACAGTTGGTTGCTTAAATAAAATTGATGTACAATCTAAACAACCCTATATAATCAATGCAAATCAAACATCATTTATTGGTTTAAATTTAAAAACAATTGCTCAATGTACATGTGATAAAGATATTCATATTCAACAAGAAAAACAAAAAGAATTATTAAAAACACATAAATATTGTTTAAATGGAGGATATCCAACAAGAGATAATCATCAGATAAAATGTGTATGCCCCGATAATTCATTATATAATGGTGGTGAACGTTGTCAACTAACAACTATTTCATTTGATGGTAAAAACAAAGGCTTCTTCTTTCGAGTGTGCGAATCGAAATGGCGGGTGGGCACGACCCACTCGCTAGATAAAACCCTTCTTTTGAATGAAAAGGATGTTGTATTGATTAGACATGTAGCGAACCTAAACGCTAGGGTTCAGGTTCGAGTTCGGCGTACAACACAACGTGTTTGCAATTGTTAGATAAGAAGAATTCAACACTTAAAAAAATGCCGAACCCGAACCCTATAATTTTCAGAGCTTCTTCATATCGTCTAAAGTTATTCAGAAAATACTTATGAAACTTTCTGAATACTGACTAACAACTCAACTCGAGGAATACGTACTGGACTCGAACCTAAATCAGAACTTCAGTTCGGGTTCGCTACATGCCTAGTATTAGTACTTCATTTTCTATTAGGGAATAGGACATCAATATATAACCATTTTATTACATAGACAGCTAGAAGTATAAATTGATCTCAATACGCCCTACTGAATATGATTTTATTTTGATAAATATTTCATTTTTCCTTCTTGGTATTAGACATTGTATCATTCATTTAATTTTTTTATTAGGAAATGGTTATGGTTGGTATAAACCATTAACAACATGTGATACATGGATGTTATCAATTGAATTTCTAACTCAATCACCAAATGGTTCAATATTATACAATGGACCATTAAATAAACGAAAACAATTTGAAGATTATTTTTCATTACAATTATTAAATGGTCGTCTTGTAATTGATTTAAATTTTGGTACTGGACAAAATATTCGACGACATTTAAAAACAAGTGCAAATTTAGCTGATGGCAAATGGCATATGATTGAAATACGACAAATTAGTACAATTGAACATATTTTGGAAATTTTAATTGATTATTGTCCATTAACAAGTATATCAAAACAATTTAGTGAATGTCGATTTATGATTGAATTCAATGAAGATGATGTTTTTAGTACAAATCAACCATTACAATTAGGTGGAATTGCTTTACAAGAACAACAAACTAATCAACAAGAATTACCAATGGAATATATGGGAAATTTTAGAGGTAAAATAGAATAAAACTATTTTTATTTCCTACCCTCTAAACAACTATTTTTTAGGTTGTATTCGTAATCTTCGTTTTGCTGATGAATTATATGATCTTCATGTTGATTTACACAGTGGTCAGTCAGTGAATCTTCACGATGGTTGTATTCTAACTGATCTTCGATGTCGAAAACTTGGATGTCAATCTAATAATGGTATTTGTGATGCTGATCTATATCAAGCACAATGTGTTTGTAAACCAGGTCGAACAGGACCAATATGTTCTCAGGAAACAACATCTTATGATTTTACATATGATAAACAAACTTGGACAGGTGATCGAGCATCATATGCAACATTTCGTCATCAACATAAACCTGATAATGAATTAACTTTTTCATCTCAAATATTAAAATTTCAAATAATGTTTCGTACACGTGAAATCTCAGATAATATTTTAACATTAATTGATTTTCATAATGATGATACATTTATGTTTTTGGAAATTAAATCTGGACATTTACAAGCTCGATTTGGTTCTAAGTCAGATACACAATTAGTTGATTTAAAACATGTATTAGTTAATGATGGTCGATGGCATACAGCTTATCTTGATCGTTATGGACAGCGATTATTTTTACGACTTGACGATGGAGAATATTATCGTTCAAATATTAGTTATGGAAAATCTATATGGAAACATTTTCCTAATACTCTATTAAATGTTGGCGCTCGAATCGATTCTGTAAGTTTGAAATTTTTATTATTTTGTAGAAAGATATGATGAACAGATCAATGTAGAAATCATAATACTTGTGTCAATTGATCATCTAAAATGAATACAGAAAGAAATAGAATAGTTTACAAGAGTCTGCAATAAAGACAAGATAAACGTCTGTACTTGTATTTCTTCAAAAGTATAAGTGTCTGTAGTAGAGATTGTACCGGTTCTCTCGCTTCACTCTTGTTTTTATTGCTACACTAAGACATTCAAAAAGAACAGAACTGTGAATTTGTGTTTATCTGTTAGATCACTTGACAAATAAGTCATTTATTTCGATATATATTATTCGCCTTTCCACACATAGTTCAGTTTTATCTATAGAAGTCTTCAATATTTTATAAAACTAAACATTTTCTTTCTTTTTTTTTAGGCTGTACATAAAATTGTTACAGCAGATTTTAATGATGGTTGTATAATGGATATTCGTTTTAATGGTCAACTTCTTGATTTATTAAATGGCTCATCATCTTCAGATATGAAATGGACATTTCAATCAAATATAAAAGAAGGTTGTGATAATCTTGATAATTGGTGTCGTGGTGTACAATGTCGTTCACCAGCATTTTGTGTAAATACATGGAGACATGGCCAATGTCAATGTACAGATACATATAAATATAATCCAGCAAATGAAACATGTAGTTTATATGATTGGTGTTCTGATATAACAAATCCATGTCATATGCCAGGTACTAAAAATTGTTTATATGAAGCTCGTGAAGATACAATAAAATGTGAATGTAAATCACGTTGGCAAGGTGAACGTTGTACAATAAAAGCTATGCCATTAGCTGGAACATTTAATTGGCAAATAATAGCTTCAACTATATTCTGTCTTATAGCTATATTACTTCTTGTTCTATTACTTGTTTTAATAACACGACAAAGACAATCGAAAAAAGCTTATATACTTGGTATGGATGATGAAATACGAGATAATATTATAAATTATGATGAAGAAGGTTGTCCAGATGAAGATCCTGTTACATATGATATATCAACATTAAAAAAACCAGTATTTTCAGCAAATGGAAATGCAAATCAAACTCGTAATGGTAGACAAAATTCTGAATCAGAAAGTAAACCATTATTAAAAACAGTTCCCGATGGAAATAATCCAATGGATTCATCGAAAAAAAATGCAATAAGAAAAGATATGCCACCTATTCCAGCACCAAAACCTAATCTAAATAAAAATCAAACAAATGGTTTAAGTAATGGTATTAATGTTGGAGAATTTATTAAAGGTCGAATACGTGATATTGATGATGACCCATCACAACCACCTTATGATAGTTTACAAGAATATGCTTATGAAGGTGAACCATTAGCACGAAATGAAGAATGTACATTATCAACATTGACTATAACATCAAAAGATCAGAATGATATTGATAAAGAACTAGAACTTGAATATTTAAAAAATATGGGACCAAAATTTCAATATATTGCTAAACTTTATGCAGGCAATGGAGAGAAAGAATCTTAATAATAAAAAAAAAAATTTCTTTTAATATACTGATAGAAAATACAGTATTTGAACAGGTCCCATGTTTTTTGTTTTTCTTCTATTTTTTTATTCATTGCCATTGTATAGTCAGTCGTCATCATCATTGTTTGTTTTGTTTTGTCAAAGTTTTTCTGTTTAATGTCAGATACATATTAGATGTAGTCTGTGGTTTTCTTTTTTAATTATAATATTGTTGTTGTTGGTTTTTTGCCCATTTTTTTTTTCTTTTCGACTATATTCGCATACATAATAAATTTTGACAAGAAAGAATTTTAACGAAAAATTTCGTCTTGAAAAAATTTTAAACAATTTTCATTAGAGATACAAAATGAATAGATTTCATACTATACGTTATCATATAATTGTACTCAATAAGATAGTATTTTAATCATTAATCTAGCATAACATTGGCATCTCTATTAGAGGCATCATGTGGCTTCTAATATGCAGGGGAGGGGGAATTAATATATTTTGAGAGATCAAAATAACAAGTTCTTTAAGAGCATACAGTACCCAACCTATGATATTTGAAAAATGTCAAAAAAACTAACGGATTAGGTACGAAATTTTTGATTTTTTTTTTACTATATCATGTTCTTGCGTTGAAAAATCAAGTAGCTTATCGAAATATCAAAGGTAACATCATAAGATTGATTACAATCGTTAGATAAAAGAAAACAAATCTTCAATTACATTTCAATCAATGGCTAGTGAAATTTCATTAGAAAATGTTCTTCGTAAATGTAATGATTTAGGTAGATATCAAATCATACATTATATTTTCTTGAATTTAATTACAATTGGTAGTGGTATAACAACATATTATTATGTATTTGGTGTTGCAGAAAATTCTTATCGTTGTCGTTTACCTGGAAATATATGGTTAGATGATGATCAATATGAATCAAAGAATAGTACACATCAATATTTAATAAATCAATGGCAAAAAATATCAAAATGTAATAATTACAATGATACGATTTGTACAAGTTTTGTTTATGATCGAAATACTTTTGGTCGAACATTTACTGAAGAAGGAGATTTTGTTTGTCAAAATAAATTAAAAAAAACTTGGCTTTCAACAATGTATCAAGTTGGGGGGTAAGAAAAATAAATTTATGTAATATGTATTAATCAATAATTATAATATAGATTTGTTGTTTTACTCAGTGGATATATTTGTGATAAAATTGGACGAAGAAAAATGATTCGAATATTAACAATTATATTATTTATAGTTCCATGTTTTACTCAAATAATTCTTCAAACAGTAGAAATGAATATTAATACCAAGTAAGTTTTATTAATTACTATTTACCTAGGGAAAAACATCTGTTCGTTGACATTTTCGTTTTGTTAGAAGGTTAATCTTAAAATCATCATCAAATATAACATTATTCTTATTATGTAAAACTTGAAGATTCACACTTTCGAAAGGACATTATCAATTAAGGAAAAAAGAAAGTTGGATAGTACTTTTCGGTTAAATAAAATATGACATAAATTGCTTTGCATTTTTACAAATATACTAAATGATTATTAATTTTATAATGATTTAAACGTAAATTGTATTTTAATAGCATTGATATATTAGCAAAAAAAAAAGATTCAACGATTGCGAGATGACATAGAGTCTTTTAATATAATTCTAATCTTATTCATGGAGTAAAAATATCATTTTTCAGGTTTATTCTTCTTGCAGTCAATCAATTTTTTTCAAGTGTTGATGCATATCCAATGGTATTTCTTTTACTTATGGAATTAACATCATCTTCTCATACAAGTCTTGCTGGTAATTCAGCTCTTATAGGTTTTACTATTGGTGAAATAATAATAACTTTATTTGCTTATATTGCTCGAGATTGGTTACGTCTTAAATGGATAATTACTTGTTATTTTGCACTTATTTTACCTTATCTTTATTTTGTACCTGAATCACCTTATTGGTTATTTTCAAAAAAGAAATATAATCAACTTGAAGAATATTTAAGAAAAATCGCACAAAGAAATGGCCGTTCAGATAATGAATGGTATCCATTGTATAGAAAATTAATTTGTGATCCTCGTTTAGCTATTTTAAGTACAAAACATGCATCACGAACAAATAAAGAAGTTATTCTTCAACATTTACCACGATTAGCAATGTGTGCATTTATTGGTTTTCTTACAATGTTATTATATATTAAAATCTCATATGGTTTAGCAGCTATGAGTGATGTTGTTAGTCCATATTGGAATATTATCATTGGTGCTATTGTTGAAGGTTTTGGTTATATATCAGCAAGTATTTTAATAACAACAAAACTAGGACGAAAACATTCATTAATACTTTATTCATTATTTACATGTTTATGTGTATTTACTATTCCATTTACAATGACATCTTATCCAATCGTAACAATTATAATATCACAAATAGGTAAATTTACAATAAGTGGTGCAGTATCAATAACATGGATATTTATTCCAGAAATCTTTCCAACATCAACACGTGGTATTGCTAATGGTATATTTGTATTTAGTGGACGTATAGGTGCTATTCTTGCACCTGTTGTTGATGTTGCATTAGGTTCTGAATATATAAAAATAACCTTTTATGTTTATTCAGCATTTACAATAATTCAAATAATATTAATTCATTTTTTACCCGAAACACGAAATCGATCATTTCATACAGATGAAGATGAAGAAAATGATAAAGTTAATCCAATCGAAATATTAAACGAAACAATGAATCGATCTATACCTACAATTTTACGAAACAATAGAGTCGATATTTCACATACACGTTTTTAATGATATGTAAAAAATATAAGTTACAATTGAACTTATTTTATAATTGTAATTCTTAGTAGATAAGTAAATATATATTAAAAAGCTTATTTTTATTTTATTATAATAAATAAGTTTTTGTTGATTCGACTTTCGTTTTTTTTTTAATTTATTGAAATATCTGTCCTTGTTGAATTTTTGTTTATCATATTAACCTTGATATCTATTAAGAAATGGGCGCAATTGTCATCAGTAGTAGTAGTACAACTCATTAACTAATGAGATGTCTCATTTATTTTGTTTCTCGATAATAATTTCTAGCCAAGATGATCAATATGTGCATAAGCACATGTGAAAGCACATAGCGAGGACAAGGTGATGATACAGTCTTTTTTTCTTTTCGTACGTCGATGATATCTACTTTTTCTTCTTTCGCTATTTAGCTAATATAAACGATGCAATATTATTCTGTGTAATGTTGTACATAATTTTTTTTTTGCATCGACAATTTTTTTTTTCGCCCTGTGTTAATATATTTGCATCGTCATTTTTTGTTCTTTTTTGTTTGATCACACGTAAATGGTCCGTTCTCATTGAAATATACAGTAGTAACCTACGTTGTGAGATATTTTATCGATTACATCATACGTTTATGATTGAAAAGAAGTTAAGATGATGCCTTTTTTATATCCAACACAACAACCAACACCATATCCTATTTTGGTTATAGCCAGTCAATCTCATATCGAAGAAGATGATGAGGATGATGATGAAGATGAAGATGAAGATATTGAAGAGGATTATTTAGCATCACCAATGACTATATTTTCAAGAACTATGCCAATTCCAATGACAGCTTTGCCACATTTTGTTCATACAGATGAACAACAAATCCAACAACAACCACTACCACAAACAACGTCTAATTCGGATGATGATTCAAGATTATTTCGTTTACGTATGAATGTCGATGGTTTTCAACCCAATGAATTAAACGTTTCAATTCGACATGGTCGACTTATTGTTCGTGGTAAACATGTTGTACGTGCACCACCTCAATTATCTCAACCATTAACATCTAATTCAGTTATCAATGGAAATGATGATACAGAACCTGATTTTGTTGCCAAAGAATTCAAACGTACATTTACTATTCCATCAAATGTCGATGTACGAAAAGCTCATGCACAATTTTATCCTCAACAACAATTGCTTGTAATTGAAATACCATTTCAAAATTCTATAGATTCATTACAAACAGGAATTAATCGAATACGCATACGTCCAATGGATATATTTCTTACAATAATAACGATTTTATTAATGGATCGAGCATTACGTATAACATATGAACAATTTATGATGAACGAACAACAACAACCACCACCAAATCCATCTAGTCAATATAGAAATCGACGAAGAGTCAATCGTGATATATTCTTTTAATTTTCAGATTTTACAAAAAAAAGTTTTTATACTTTCCACAAAGTGACACTATTAGTTGTGAAAAAAACAAACAAATCTCAACAAAGAAAACTTTATATTTATATTTCAAACATGAAGAATCGTTTTCTCAATTGTATTATTTTATTGATTTTTTTTTATTTACAAATTCTACTATTCATCTTTTATCTATTTATTCATTCGAATAATTCTTGAATGAAGATCATTATATGTTCATATTCTAATAATTATATCAAATGAATCTTATATATTATTGAACTTAAAATCTTTTCTTTTTTCGTATTAGTTATTGTTCGTGATATTCTTTAATAAAATCTAATTTATTTATTATTAAAGACAATAAATGAATGATTATTTCATCAATCTTCATGTGTCAAACTGGTCAAATTGTGTTTGCTCTTTTGCACACATATAACACGTTGTCATGTTTGTCGAGAAGACATGATCATTGAAGATAGAATTGCTTGCTTGTTCGTTCGAACAATAAAATGAACTAAAGAAATAAGAGAGATTTGTGATTAGTAATTTGATTCATATAAGCACGAAAAAGAAAAAGAATGAAGGAGAGAAAGAAAGAAAGAAATCTTATTCCAATGAAATCAAAAAAGAAAAAAAAATTGCTCGTCTTATTGTCATTTGAACGGAAGTTTGTAGTAGTTCAGAACAACACTCGATAATTACTAGTCGTTGATGCATCATGTTCCGATTGTTCATCATTCAACGAACCAAACACTCGCTCGTTTCTTTTTCTCTCTTTTATCTAAATGGTAATTTTCTGTAGCATAGTTAGTCGTCAACAACAGGCCGACTACGATCTAATCTTGACGACGACATCAATCGATTTCTGACAAGACAAGCATTATTGAGTGTGTTACTATCGTTATTGCTGGTCTAGCTTGTGATGTCGATGATGGTTATTTGATTATGCCAAAACCATCCAAAAGAGAAAAATGAGAAAGAAGAAAAAAAATAGAGAGAAAAAAAAAGACATATTTTTTAGGGTTGGACTTGAGGATTATGTTCGACGAACACCACCAATTATGATCGAACAAAGAGACCTTAGATTGTTCTTGCGTATACGAGTAAATAGATGCGCACGCGTGCGCATAACTAGTAAAAAGAGATAGAGAGAGAGAGCGAAAAGGGTTTCATTCAATGAATTCTCTCTCTCTGTCTTTATTCCTTCTCGATGTAATCGCGCATCAATTAACAGATTTGTGTACGTGTATCTCCTGAGAGAGTGTATAGTATAAGACACATAGAACAGTCGGCATACAGAAAAGCAAAACTATTTCGTATTCAACTATAATTCCCTGACCGACAATTATTAGAGACCGACAAACACACAATGCAGACCATCCGGAGACTTTACAATGGACGACGTTTCATATTTCACAGTTGACAAGCGCGCTCGAGAGAGAGAGAGACAGAGACAGAAGAGAAAAAGAATGCATTTCCATAATGGACGGCGCCCGTTATTGTTGTGTTAATATTAAAAACGATTTCTTCTATGAAATGATGGGGAGTGACACATATATATATATATTTTTATATATTATTCGATTATTGACAATGATGATTGTTGAAATTCATTCGTAATGTCATTGTCATAAAACACCTTTCGTCTATTTACACTGAAGTATTTGTGTATGTATAGATGTTTGCATTCATCTTGTACGAACAATGATTTTTCATAGGTAATATAAAATCGAATTTCTTTATTTAATAAGCGAAATATATTAAGATCCGATAAAAAGAAAAGTTATGTTCTTTATGTTTAGAAATCTTTTAATTTTGAAATTCTTATACCATTAGATAATACCGAAGATATAAAAGCAAGTGTTTTATGTGTACATCATTCTCGCAGGGTATAAATGCCATCATTTCTTCCCTTACTACATATACAATCTCTGTCTCGCTCTCTCTCTCTTCTTCTTCTTATTTCGGGTTGTGTTATTATTACCCGTGTTATTATACTTTCTTTCTCTATACTATTCGAATGTTGCTTGTCCATTGAATCATCATTATCATCAGTCGATCGATTTTAATCTTAAATCCAAATGTGTATACAATCGACTAACGTGCTATCACTCGTCATTTTATTGTTATCACTGCGTTTTTCTATTACTGTTGTCAAGCAGCAGTATCAATAATCAACGAGCTGTGAGACGATGACGACGGCGTCCTGCATTCATCATCTCTTCAACTTCCCGCTTTTATCTCGTTTCTCACTCAACTCATTTAGCAGAGACTCATTCGCTTGGCTTGCATACTTCATACCTCTTGACTAATAAAGAGAGGAAAAAATAGAATAGAGAGTGAGAGAATGAGGAATGCCTCCAGATGTGTTCGCTGTTGGTTGTGGTATCCGATCTAATTGAATTAGAGTGAGAATGCGCTTTTTTTTTACTTTATTATCATTATTATTATTATTATTATTATTATTTCTATTCATTTCAGATTGAAAAAAATGTTGTCCGATTTAGTTGATGATGAGCTTTTATCTGGATCTGCAACATTACCAGTCTCAACAAAACCGATGGTTAATATGACTAATACTAGTAAGTTTCGAGTTCTTTTTATATGAGTAGGATAGACACGTGGAATTCGTGATGACAATTACATATGGAATCTAACGCATGTCAGATGTGTTTGTGTGTGAGAAAGAACAACACTCACATACAGACTCTAAAATTACCATCATTTGGATGCACGCTCGTTCGCTTTCGATCGATATGTGTCTGTTAAACACTTTGACGCCCGGATTATCGTCATCATTAAGACAATCTTATTCATGTCTCCTGTAGAGAGTATTTATTGACGACTCTGCACGAAGTCTTTCTTTCTTTCTTTTTTTTTTGATTGTATATCAAAGCTTACAATCGTTTCAAGACACATTTTTAATTTATATTTACTTGTGCAATATATATATGTATATAATAAGAGAGAGAAAAAATAAATCTATCGATGAACTTTTCAATAAAGTAATTAAATGGATAAGAAATTGAAATGATAAAGAGATTAGTAATCAAATAAAATCATATCGACCTTGGTCAAATAAGAGTTTCAAGTGTAATTTATTCGTCTATTTTTCTTGATTAGACATTTTTTTTTGTTTAATCCTATAATTTGTCTTTGATCGGTCGTACATACATTGTCAATCAGAAAAATAACATCTGCCATTCTTATAATAGCACATTATATATATATGTTCTTCTCTATTCCGATGTTGAGATACTGGTAGAAGAAAGTAATTAGCATGATAGTCTAATTCAATTTTCTCGTCCTACTCACACAACTAATACTATTATTGCTTATCTTGATCGAGCGGCCCTATACATATGGATGGATTTGATTAAACTCACGTACACACATATTTTTAATGAATTTTTCACACTGATTGTTTTTCTCTCGTTCTCTCGATTGCCGTGTGTACGCCAAACATATCCCTTACTAAAGTAAAAGATGCATAGGAAGAACGTCACTGCTTCCTTATCGTTCTTTTCTTTTCAAATGACAATACCTTTATTCTCATTGTTATTGTTGTTGTTATTCTTCTTCTTCTTCGTTTTCATTACTATTTCGCATAGATATATATATAAAGATAATCAATTGTTGTTACAATATAAGGTAATACATGGATATATGCATATATATAAGATATGTATGTCCCCGCGAGGATCGCAAATATGAAGGAGAATAATACTAAACAAAATAATTATATTATAATTCTAATTAAGTTGCTCAGTTAAAAGGTAATCGTGAGTACAGGGCTTTTTTCATCGTTCTGTTCGACATAGTATGTAGTAGTTTGCCTCTTTTTTTTCGTGTCCTATCCTGTATGCATAGAACACATCATAACCGCGTGGGTTTTTTTTCTTCGTTATATGCATTCACATATACATACGCTCAACATTCGTTTCTGTGAAGGAAAAAAAAGAGCATACTAATAAATATTGTACCAACGATTAAAGATATCCATTAATGGTTAAAGCAAGTCGAATTATAATGCGTGATCGAACCGTTCCTACTACATCAGGTAAATAAGCAAAATGTTACATTATATAACTAAAGTGTATCAACTAAAAGCTTTTCGAACTACGAAATCGATAATCACTTTTAGACCACTAAAAAAAAAGTCAACGCTCTTGACATTCAGTCTGTTGAGATTCTTTTTTTCTCTTTCTCTCATTTTTGCTCAATGCTTTTATCCATCAATCCATTAGCAGTTTGTGCTTTTTTTTAATAATGACAATCGATTCTGCGTTTTTTTTTCTTTATGACAAACGGCGAACGACATTATGTTGTCAATTAAAAAAAAAGGAAAAAAGAGCACTTTCTGGTGTTAGTTCTCGTCTATCCGAAGAGAAAGAAGAGTGAAAATTGAAAGTAGAAAGAAAGAAAGAAAAGACGAGATTGCATACTTGACAAATCAATTTCGATGATTAGAAAGCAAAATAGACTTGACTGACAATGACACAATACAACTAGTAAGTTTCAAAATTGACAATTTTTTTTTATATTTCTAATAAATGATCTAATACATTACAATGATTCAATGATCAATAGATTTTATATATATTATATACACATATGTCTAGCTAATTTGAATTGTCATTAGAAAAGTAGACATCGACCAAGTTCGTTTTTTTCCTCTTCTCTCTTTTTTTTTCAATTCAAACATTCCTCTCTTTCTCTCCTCTTCTCTCCTCTTGCCCTCGTCCGGCCATCATATATAGGAACTCGAAGCCTATATCTCTTCTTCTTCAATTCATTAATTGACGACGTCTATTTGTAATATGATGGAGAATAGAAAAATAGAATCATAGTGATGTTGGTTAGTGCTTGTATGATGATGATGATGATGATGAAGAACACAGAGAAGGGAAGAGAGAGGGAGGGAGAGAGAGAAGAAAAAAAATGAGACCAAGTTTTGTTTCTCTGCACAAACGGGACGAGACGAGAGCGAACACATAGCCAGTCAGCTTGACAGAATATCATGTGCATGTATATATATAAAGTTATGTACTAAGGTACTGAGTGAATATAAATATATATATATATGCTGCTTAACCACAAATATTCATTTATTGGAATCAACATTATATAAACAATATTGACAGAAACATTTTATCAATAATTATTAATCAATTTTTATGATATTATCATGCGTACAGGTAGATTTTAATTAAAAAAAAAACGAGAAATAATAAGAAAGGCATTAACAAAACTTGACGTAAAAAAAGATATTTATATGAAGGAAACAATCTAAATTTAATTTATTCTATTTGTTCAAAAAGAACTAAGAACAACAAAAGAAAATTGCAATTATCTTCAATAGAAATTTCAATTTTGTTTTTCTTTCATCATCATTTATCAGTTAATATTAACAGATAAATATTAATTTTTTTTTTCTTTTTCTCTGTCATTCAATATATTCTATTCCACAGAGACAAACTTCATTATTAGAATGGAGAGAGAGAGAAGGAAAATATATATATATATAATCTATCTATCTATCGTTGAATAGGATATAAAATAGTTTTAGTTACAAATAGATTAGATTTTAGAAATCGAAATATATTTTATAGATTAATCTAGAAATTCTCTTTTTTTAATTGGAAAAAAATAATCATGTCAATCATTATTTACAAGTCGTTAACTATATGTAGTCGTGATCTGTTCTTTGTTATTTCTTCGTTTTTTTTTCTTTTGACACCTGCTTCAATGCAGACCAACGAAAGCAAGTGTAATTAGAGTAATTGCCTAGACAATTACTCGATAGGATGACTGTTCTGTTCGTTTTTACTGTTTGATACAGTCGACAAAGATGTTGTTATTTCATATATTCATCTTGTGTAACCATCATCACGCTGATAATGATTTTTTTTTCTTTTCTTCTGATCACATTTATTGAGCTCTTCTCCTTCCTCCTTTTTTTCCCTCCATTGTCTACATGTGTCAAGTAAAAATAGAGAATCTATTCTCTCATCTCTCGCTCATACACATGCACAATCGCCATCGATCATCGTCTCGTAATTGGAAAATAAATTGAAATCGAGATGTAGTAGTAGTAGTAATAATAATAGAACGAGGTACATGAATATTGATTACCCTGTCTTTATTCATTCTTTCTAGGCAGTAGTAATAGTGGTGGTGGCTCAGTTGTATTAATGCAGCCTAAATTAGAATCACAACCGGTTGTCTTCGACCAACAACAACAGTCGAAAATGGTACCTATAGCTCCTCGTTATGATTCTCAACAACAGTGCTCAACAATTGGTAGTGCATATACTTGTTCACATTGTACACAACCAATTCATGAACGTTATTTATTATATACACAAGATCGTTTATGTCGTGGAAATTATTGGCATATGCAATGTTTGCGTTGTCAATGTTGTGATGCAGTTTTAGCTGATATATCGTCAACATTTTATATCAAAGATAATGCCCTACTTTGCAAGTCTGATTATATTAAGTAAGTCAACGAGAAAAGAAATTATATTTCTTTCGTTTATATTATTGTTCAAAAGAGAAAGGTTTCATAGATACGAAACATGTTTAATAAATTGACAATCACAAAAAAGAAGGATTCATTTCTTTGTTTAAAATGAATAGAATCTCAATATGCTCCTCCCCTTATATCAACATACATAAGAAAAATCTTTCAAGAGTTCATTCTTGAGAAAAAAGGATAGATACGTTTTTCAATTAAAAGAAATCTTATTAATTAAATATCTATTACTTTATTTTTTAATCTAATTGATATAATTCATACATCTATTTATTTATGATTAATAGTAACGAAATTATGTTTTTTTTTCTTTTCTAGACGATATGGTAGTCGTCCATGTTCATTATGTAGTCAAGTTATTGGACCAAATGAACAAGTTATGCGTGTTAGTCCAAATTATGTTTATCATCTTCATTGTTTTACTTGTATTAAATGTCATGCACGTTTAGTTAAAGGTGATCGTTATGTTTTT
>CAJNOI010000375.1:27082-60244 GCA_905250115.1 Adineta steineri | reverse complement strand
TCAAGCAACAAAAGAGCACGCATTGGATAATAAGAGGGTGCGGGTGTGGATAAGAATGGGTACGTGAGGTGGCGATTTATGCGAATAATCAAGAAATCATCGCCCACTCCCCACAACTATTGAAAGCGTCATTTAAGAGTAATCGAACAAATATTATCATATTAATCGAATTAAATGAATAAAAATATTTTCTGATCAATTCTTTGAATATTCTAAGAGCAATACACGATGCAAAATTGTTTCAAATAAAAAAAGTCATCATACAAAAATCGTTTGTTTTGTGAACACTTTCAAATATCAAGTTTATATAAAAACTTTATCGCACGCAAGCGAATATTATAGAACGTGTAGGTATTCTATTTCGACCACATCTACATCTATCACTGCAAATTGTTTTTATATAGCTGCTATTCAAAATTTGGCAAAAAATGATTGTTTTTTGTTCGGTAAACAAATTTTTGTATAGCAAACGTTGCCTGAAAGGTGGATACCATAGTACTTCGTTATGCTTGCCTTAAACGTTTCATGAGTAAGATTTTTGGAACAACAATTTGTATCCTTCCACGCCAACAAGTAATGAATCTTCTGAATCCGAGTTTTCTTCGTTGCTTTTTTATCAAAATATTTTTATTTTTCGACAAGAATTTCTTCGATTTTTTCATTAATTTTTAACAATAAAACGTTACTTTTTCTTTTATTTTTCTTTTTATTTCTCGATTTTTTATTCAACAAAAACTTATTTTCTTTTTTTCAAAATCAAAATTTCATTCACAAGATTACTTCAAATTTTTCAATTCGATGGTTTCCCGAATCAACAACATAAAGATTTCCTTCATCATCAAAAGATAAACCACGAGGATAATACAACTGATTTGATTGATTTCCTTGGCCATTTTCACCAACAACAATTTCACCTTCTGCTTTTCCTTCACACCAACGCATTATTCGATGATTCCCCCAATCTGCCACATAGATTCGACTCAAATCATCGACAATTACTCCTTGAGGATAATACAATTGATTGAGATTTTTTCCTTGACGATTTCCTCCAGCCACAACTGTTCCTTGTTTAGCATCTTTTCTCCATTTCATCACACGGTCATTGTCTCTATCTGATACATACACAGATTGATCTTCATCAACAAAGATGAAAGTAGGATCATTGAGTTGATTAAGTTGACTTCCTCTTCCATTTCCACCTGCCACTACAATTCCTTCGTTATTATATTCTCCCATTTTCCATCGTCTCACTTCACTCTTCTTCCAATCAGAAACATAAAGAAACCCATGTTTATCCATTGCCAAGCCATAACAGCCAATATTGTTAATGAGAACGTGTTGATTTTGATTCAACCATTGAATCACTCGTCTGTTATTAAAATCAGCAATAATGATCGAATCATTTTGTTGATCTACAATCACATCTGTTGGTAGATTCAATTGATCCACTCGATTTCCCATACCATTTCTACCTGCAATGATTTGTCCTTCTATGGCATTGTATTTCCATTCAACAATACGATGATTGAAGCAAACAGCAATGAAAATATTTTTGTTTTCATCAATAAAGATTCCTTCAGGTTCATTAAGTTGATTTAATTGTTGTCCTTTTCCATTTCCGCCAGCCACAGTGACGGCATTTTGTTTCCATTTATTGAATTTTGGTCCTAGAAAATGATGAAAACAGAAGATTTTGATGAAAAGAAGAAGAAGAAGAAAATTTTGTTCCTTATCGAAGAAAAAAGAAAAGATTAGTTTTTAATGAAACTTTGGGTTTATTTTTCTGTTAAAGTTGAATTTTGAAAAGAATTTTATTAAAAACAAAAACATATATTATTCGAAGTTTTTTATTTAGAAAATAAACGAAAAAATCCTTTGTTGATTTAGTTCTTATTAATTTATAAATAAATAAATAATATTCTCAATTGTTTTTTCTCTTTTTCATCAAAATTTTTCTTTTAGAAATTGTTTCTTAAAAACTTACTTTTTGATAAAATAATTGAAATATCATTAATAAATGATTGTGAATCTCCTTTAATAGAAATCTTTGATGGATTATTTAATTCTTGTGTAATTTCTAGTAATTGATTTCTTAAATAATTTAAATTTATTTCATTAAAGTCATTTTCTTGATGAATTTGTTTTATTTGTTCAGATAAATCATTAAATTTCTTTTCAATATCATTAAAGAATGTTGGTGAATATTCAATAACAATTTTCCTACACTCTTGTGCTTTTTGTAGAATTATTTCAATTGAATTTCTTTCCCATTCATTAATCTGTTTTATTAATGAGAGATTATATGGATTTTGTTTTTGTTCATTAAATATATGTCTAAATTCATTATATTCATTGGTGATGTGATTTAATTCATCATTTAATATTTGTTGATGTTCTGTTAAATGTATTATACAGAATCTTTTTGAACATCCTTCACATGTATATGTATTGTTTTCTCTATGACATGTAAAACATTGTGCTTTGTTGTTTGCTAGTGCCATGCTTTTGAATAGAAGTTTATATATAAAATGAATATCTATCTATCTACTTATATATATATAAACTTAATGACTCAATGATAATAAAAACATTGCTCGGTAGTAGAAGAAATCGAAAAGGAATTTTTTATGACAAAGTCTTACTGGTAAAAATGATGTAATATCTAAGATGGTTGGACTAAAACTGAAAATTGATTTCGTTTTTAGTTTCAAATAAAAATCCATCTTAAGGATGTGGGTGTAGGTATGAATATGCGTCTAAGAGACTATCATACACTCACAACCACCGCACACCCTCAATGATGTTCAATTCTGAGATGTATGAGATACAGTTTTTTTTAAGACTGACAATTTATTCGTTTTGACTTAATAGATATGAAGAAGAAATTGAATTACATCAGTTCTCATTAAAAGAAAAATTCGTTACATAATAAACAAATAAATGAAACATAACTATTAGAAGAAATGTTGATACATATGATTTTTGCCCGCCATTAATTCGACCATTGATATCAGTAAGATTATATCGAAAGAGGATTTCTTTTACTTCGTTGTAAGTTTCTGGAGAATTGCATCTCGTTCGATTACATTCAATGTCCAATGAAGGAAGACTACCACCATCGAACACGTGCACTCGTGCGATACTATTCGATTCACAGCGTCTTTTACTCATTTTATTATTATCGGTGTTATATTCGATTCGACATACGCCAGAAACACATTCTTCATTGTCGTAACAGCGAAGTGTTGGATCAGAAGGTTGTCGATACTCAAGAAGAAAATTACTTAATTGTCTAGTAACACTGCCAACATCGAATGTTCGATTAGAAAGATCGAGTACTTTCTTGTTGGCAAAGTCGATTGCACAATTATCATTATGAGAACAAGCATACATGGCTGTGTAAGACAAATAATTTGACGGTAGAATATAAACTGATCGATAGTAGTGACTAATGAATGATGTATCAAATTCTACAACATATCTTCGTTCATGATAATAGAATTTGACTTCGACACCACAGTCGTTTGCTTTCTTACGTTGTTGACAGGATGTAGGAATACTAAGAGGCATACCAATATATCCAGAAGCTGTACAATTGAATAGACAGAGTGGTTTTCCATGTGCGTAGATAAAAAAGAGTGTGAAGACAACGCAAAAATAAACTGTTGAAAGCATTTTTATGATTAAAAATACAGAAGAAATATTGCGCATATATATATATATATACATATATTACATACGCCTCTTGTTTCTGTTCTTCACTGATATCAGGCGGAATGACGTCGACACACGAATAGTAAATATTATGATTCAGTAAAATAACGTGGGAAGGTGAATTACTCAAGAAGATAAAGAGTATGATTCGCTGTAATGTTATAAAATCTTCTCGAATTTTACCTTTTTGTATGAGTAACGTTTTTCAAATAAAGATTATTTTTTTAATATGAACACATGTGTGTTCTTTATTTTAATTTCATTGGACAGTTATCTGACTATCTGTGTTTTTTATATTAATGTTTTAATAGCACTATTTTTATCATCATTTATCGAACAGATTATAATCTTTCTTTATTATTTTCAAAGTAAAAGAATCGAAGAACCGAAGAAAAAAATAATTCGATTGTATATAACCTTGAAAAATAATAGATTTGACAAATAAAGTATAGGATTTCTATGAGAATATAATAAATTAAAACGACATATATCCTCAATAAGAATATGACTTAGAGAAAAAAGAAAATAGTATAACTTATTTTTAAAAATGCATAATACTACATTTCGGATCTATTACAGCATGTGGACAATAACCAGGTACATCAAAAATGCCTTTTGGTAATAAATCACGATTTTCAGAATAATATGCAAAATCAACTTGCATAGCATATAATCATTCAAATCGACATGAAATACCAGTTTCGACCGATATTAACCAAGAGAATGATGCAACATCCGGTACATATTTTGTCCATGAATGACATGCGTGTTCCATGACCGTCACAATTTCATTATATATAGTTTCATTACCAATTTGTAAGCAATCTAATGACGAGAAAAATATTCAGATTGTAGTACAACAGAGATTATCAAGATAAAAAAATTTTTTAACTCATTTATGATTCAATGTAAAAGAAAGATATTCTGATCACATGAAATTTGAATAAGTTTTCATGTTTGATTATTTTATACATTGTGCTGAAGTAAAAAACAATTCCAAAGATGAAATTCATTATATTTTAGCTTATGGAAATATATTCTGATATAGTTTAAAGTTCTTACCAGGTCTTGGCGTTTGCACGTTCTAATCGCCAAACAGTGGTTCCATTATGCATTATGGTATATGTATAGGAATCTTCTCTCATCATATTCATAACTTGTGCTGATCGAGTCCAATCATAAAAAATTTGTGTAATTACTGTTTCATCATTAAATAAATAATGTGCACTACCAGTTGTCATCCAAACTGAAGGCCATCGTGGAGGCGAAGGTGTCACAGATGAAGCTGTACTACAAGTGTGAAATGTAATGAATAGTAATTCACGAAACATTTTTTTCGGTAGTAAAAGTAGTGAGAATAGATGTTTTATATATCTCCTTAATAGAAAAAACATCTGCAAAAAGAAAATGAGTAAACCAGTATGACACATATTGTTATCATATTTGCACATCGTCATAGTTCTTCAATATATATATATATATGATTAATAATAGTTGTTGAAATATGGTCTAATAGAGATTTTTATGTGTTAACCGTTGTGATAAACATATATGCATGCAGTTTTTTATATTTTTTAATTTATCAAGCTTCTTAGTAACGAGCGTATAACTGAAAACTTATTTGACATGAGTTGGCATAAGCAGTGACGTGAATTTCAGTGAGAAAACAAGATAGGATTGATTTATCTCTTTCGAAAATGATACAACAAAGTTGCTAATTCAAATGTGTGAAAGCTTTCGGTATCCTACGATATGATCACAGCACCCACATCCACATCCTCATGATGGATGACAAAAATCCTTCAAAATCTATTATCTATATTTATAACAACAACGATGCCGACAGAGCGGCTTCGTTTACATCTCTGATTGTAATTGACATGGAAATAATCTTTGGCGTTTTTACTTTATTTTTTTTGTGTAGGAAAATCTTCCTCTTTGTTACAATTAAAAATGACATCAAAATAAGTTCTTTTCTCTTCTGCTTATTTTATTAATATATTTTTATGTTTTTCTCTCCTTTCTCTCGCTAGCACATATAGATATATAACTATGTGTCTGCTTTGTTCATCTACCAGTTTATGCTTTTTAATTTATTCTTTTCCTCGTCCGATTCGACTCTTTTTCTCGTTTAAAAATATGACAATTATTGATAAACATTAATATTTTTCTCGTTAGTTGTTTAGGTACATTAACTCGAATTTTTTATTCGTATTTGAACTAGAATAAAACATCGATGTATATTGTTTTCAATAGCAAGAACTGAGAGCTTTACAAACGTTAATGAAAAGTTAACAATACCACGTTTAATTCTATTCTACCTTTTGTTTATTTCGTCTCATCGTTGTAAAATAGGGCTTTTATGAGCGAAAATTTATTATAAATAGAATTCCATACATAGAACTCGAAGTATTTTCATAAGAAGAAATCTTATCTTTCAAGGACAATCACAAACACATAGATCATTCATACCCTTTTCTTTGTTTATTATGATCTGTATAGGTAATTACATGTAAAATAAATTTGAAACTTTTCTAGATAAAATGGCGAACAGTAGTAACGATAGCATAATGACTAATGGAAGCGATATAAATGGTTCAGATTCAGCTTCGTATATCAGTGATCTAGCCGTTTTGGGTTATTACAGTCTATTGATGGTAAGTTCTGGTACGGTACTGAATCTACTGACGTTCTTTATATTATATCGGCCAGCATTTCGAGATACACAAACACGTCCCGCATTGTATTATATGCGCGCAATTGTGCTGACTGATTTCCTTGGATTGTATGGCTGGAATTTAGACAATTATATAGGAATCATTTATGGATTTACTTTAAGCTATTCATACACAGTTGCATCATGCAAGTTCTTTTCATTTTTTAACTTTTTCATACTTCATGTTTCGGCATGGCTACGCGTTTTTGTTTGTCTGGATCGGTACTTATCTATAAGTCACTTGCAACGAAACACTTGGTTCAGCCGACCCAAGAGCATTCGCATTATTATCGGCGGTACTATTGGATTCTTCATTCTCTTTAACTTCCACTTTTTCCCATTCGTTTGCTATCGCGATGATAGTGGACAGATTAACCGAGACTCAAAACTTTATTCTGTTTATCCACAATTCGAATGGGTACATTTCGCAATTTATAATTGTATTCCTTTCTTGCTAATGACATTGCTAAACAGCGTTTCAGTTTATCATCTCATGCGACTACGAAATATAACCATGGTACAAAATTCACGTGTTCGACATCGAGCTATTTCAGTCACGCTCATATTTACAAGTTCTCTTTTCTTGGTAACATGTACACCGTCTTCAACTGCTTACGCCTTCTTTTATGACAGTCTTTCTACAACTGTTCAGGGTCGTCGCATAATCAATTCATTTGACACATTACTGTATACATTTCCTGTGTTAAATTTTCCAATCTATCTGCTAACATTCGGTGAATTTCGCCGTGAATTGTTTAGTTTCATAGTGAGAAATAGAAGAGTACAACCGACGACCGTAGGAACTAGGCAGAATCATATTGCACAAATAGAATTGCAGAATGTATCAATAAGACGTCATCTATGATAGAAAGATTTGTACTTATAAAGTTATAACAGTTTGATTTAAGGTTTCAGTGTATCTCTGATTATGTATCGTATGTTTGCATGTTGTATTGTGTTTACTATAAATGACACATTATTGAATTTTGACAAATACACCATGGCAAGAACTAATATGATATTTATATGGAAAATATTGGTTTGACAAGACTAAAAGTTCAATTTTTCATGTCTAAATATAATTAACGATACATTCATATCCTCAAATGAAATTAATACTTTCTGTTTTTTTGCGTATTTAATAATAAAGTACGAAGAGGAATCATGAGTGTGTGAAGGTAATGAAGGAATATTCACACCCACACCTTCGTGCCGGGCTTATGAGATTCTCTCTAATATATCCACACCTTTTTACTTGTTTTGTCTTCTATGATTAACAAACTTCAAGTAAAATTTTTGCCAGACTTATTGACAACACCATTTTAACCATCTGGACGGTGTGAATAAAGGTAAAATGGGATAGATAATATATGTTCACTCTCACCTGCATATATATATATATATATAAATTTAAAATTTGAATTTAATAAAAAGGTCTTATGAATAAAATAATATTTATTTTAAAAGGATCATTTATACGATAGTATAATAAGCAGGTTTTAGAAGAAAAAAAAGAGAAGGAAAAGGTTTGTTTTTCTATATAACTTCAATAATAAGTATAAACTGTAATTGTTTTAGTTGCTGCAAGAATAATAAAGGTAATTATTACAATCGAACCAGTAACTGTAGCTAAAATATTGAGAATTTTAGCAGATTTTGATGCTTCCAATGCACCTTGAAAATTTCCACACATCTTGTTGTCTCTTGTCCTTCCAGACTTCATATAAGCAAAAATACCAAGTATGAAACAACAACAGCAAATATTAAAGATTGACCATGATTTGTAGTCTGGGATAGCCATTATCTGTGGTGTCATTGCAGGATTCATATTTATTCCATGGTTCATCATCATCATCGGTGGATGATTTGGATTTTGATAGATAAGTACCGGTTGAGGTTGATAAAAATTTGGGATATTTGCAGTCATAGTATGAGTAGCAACCGGTGGTGGTTGATGCATTACAACAAAATTAGCTCCTGCTTGTTTTTGATCACGATTGTTTGTGTCGATGAATTGTTTATCGTTCATATTGATGGTTACGATGAAAATTTTATCTAAAAAGAAATTATAAACGTTTGTTTCAGAAAAAATCAAATCCAAGTGTTTTATTGTTAATCTTTCATGACTAAATATACTAAAAAAATGCTTCTCTTCTATAACATGAAATCGTCTGGAAAACATTAAAAAACTATTTTTTTTTCTAGAAAAAACATCTAACTCACTACATCAACATTGATATCTACCTTAGGAAAATAAATATCCTGTGAAAAAATATATGCTGCACTAATATTTATCTGGTGTTTAATAAAAAAAACTGTCAAGCTTTCTCTTATTCATTCAAATGATTCAAAGGTATAATCATGTATTTCAAATAGTCAGTATTTGACTATGCTATTGCGATGAAAAAATATATGTTCTGCAAATAAACTGGCATTTTCTGTAATAATACTTTCATTACATGCAATCGACAAAACAAAACAATTTTTAGACAAATAAAAATAAATTTCAGTATTAATTTCATTTGAAAATATTCAGTCGTAATTCTATGATTTGTTATTGGTAGAATGAAAGTAATTTCATAAAGTTAAAATTAAATATTTGTGTTACAAATTTGATAATTTTATGGAAAATCTTAAATCATCTTTGAACATACAAATAAATATTCTTTTTCGTTTCACTTTCAATTTGTTACTTCTCTTTCAAAAGAAAAATAAAACAATTTTAGAGTGTATTCAATAATATTCTTCATCCGCTCAATTGCACTTTAGAACATTTATTTTTTATTATTAATGACGTAGATTATGACGTTCTTATTCCTATTCTCTATGAATAATAATTTATATTATTATTATACACGTGTATTATCATTGTATAAATAATCATATATTTCTTTCTCATTTTTATACATTCATACCAATATAAATTTATTATTCATTATACTTTACTATTATTAATAAAATGTTTGCTCAACCATTTTTTAACACTCCAATGAATAGTTGGAATAGAGATTATCAAACTATTGGTTACGGTAATTATGATTATGGAATTTATTCACAAGATGTTGATATTTAACGTAATCCATATACAGGACGTGTTAATGTCGAACGTGAACTTGATTTTATTCCAATAGGTAATAATTATTATCAATCTGTAACTGGTACTCCTGCTGCTATTCATCAACATTGTATTAATTAGAAATCTTGAATATTTGAAATGAATATTGTATAAAGTTTTCTTTGTGTTTTTGTAAAAGAAAATGAATTTAATATAAAAATAGTTTTATTTTTTTATTCAAATAGTATCTATAAATAAGTACGATAGATTAAACAGAGAACAAGAGAAAAAATGGTTCTATTAGTACCTTTACAAACATAAACAACGAGCCAGTCGTTTATGACAATATTCTATATGCTCGATAATCTGTTGTCATTGACCTTGAATTTCATCAAACCTGCATAAATATTAGACATTTTCTTAGTGAAAGTAATCATAGATTTATATTGTGCTCAGTAGGGTGGGTGTAGGCGGGAGTTTGGGATGGGATCTGAGGCATGAGTTGAATGGACATGAGTGAAAGATGAATGAAACAGCAACGTCCATCCCTCAGCAAGAATATGAAGTATTGTGAAAGTACATATAGTTCGCCGAACAAATTTAACTGTATTTACGATACGACGTTTAATATTGAATCAACTGTGGAAAAATCTATCCATCCATGCAAGTACAATAAACCAAATGGTCAATGCTCGAGTAAGAGAAAATAAGTATATTTGAAGTTGAGTCAATAATAAAAATATCAACAAGAATACGACATGGAACAATAATAAGTACAACAAAAATATTTGATGTTGGTGGGTGGGTGTGAGTGAGGGTTTGGGTGTGTGCAGAAGTAAGATACACAAGATGCATTTACATCCACACCCACACCGAATATTTTAGTTGTCATGTTGTACAAACGATCATCTTGACTATTACAGTGGCATTTCTTAGCGTTTCCGGTTGAAAAGAACGGTCGATGATTCTATCGCGTTCGATAGATGTTTACCCAACAAGGAGTCTTTCAGAAATATACGGTAATACTGTCTCGAAGGTACAATATAGAGAAAGAAAATACTCGTTTGTGGTGCGAACGAAATGTAGTAGCTAAGCAAAGTAATTTTGGAGAACCATGCATTGGTATCATAATCACAAGCATTCAGAAAAAGAATCACGATCTCAGCTAATTGTGCTATAAAACAAAAAATCGGGCCTAGCAGCAGATCGATTAGTTTGCGTGTTTCATCAATCAGAGCATTGTGTGTGGTTTTTCCATGAGCATGCACCTTCGATCGAGTGATTGTCAAAATGATGACCAAGGCTGCGGTAATGTTAATTAGGAAAGGAACTGCCTGATGAATCAAAGCCAACATTTGTGCCAACAGTTGCTGATCCGGTGAAATTTCACGAATACACCAAGGAAACGAATAATCAGGATGATTGACTAATTTGTATTGAGTGATAAATACGTAGTTCGAACTTGAAACAATCAATACAATCCCCAAGATCAATGCAATTGCTTTCTTTGGCTCTTGTAACGAAGACCATCGAGAATATTGTACTGCAGCCAGTGCTCTTTGTACTGTAACTATCGCCATTAACCACAAAGTGACATAGTAGAAAGTTTGCATGAGCATGGGTAGACTCTTGCATATGGCTGTATTTACTTCATCCGAGATTATGATACGTCGTATCATATAGAGATAGCTGATCCGTACAAGTAGCAATAACAGCACCAACAAACTAAACACTGACGTTGCCAGAAGATGAAGAGCCACTCCGTTGTTACGAAGTTTTCGTTGTATGAAAGTGATGATGGACAGACAGTTAAAGAACATTCCGATGATGAAGAGAATTATCGGTGCGATGAAATGTCCGCGACCCCAGTCCGTTTTCTCAAAAAGAAATTCTAGCGAGATGGAGAAACGACCAGGTGAAAACTGGCACAGCACGCCTGTGACACACTTTGGGCACACACAAGCAAAATCAGTTCTGTTTGTTAGATCACCTTGAACGCAGTGCCCTTGGTTTTGACAATAGCTACATACCGTGTATCGTCGTTGATAAGAAAGACAATTACTATGATTTTTATTCGGATAACCACAATAACAGAGATATCCATCAGATATAAAGCAAGTACCATAGGTGAAGTTTTGGCAAAAATTGCCAAACAAGGTAACAGCTTGTCTTTGATTTTCGGGTAGAACATGACATTTGCTTAGTTGTTGATCCAGATCAACGGAAAAGTTTCGCATCGTACTGGAACAATTGATAAACAACAAATATAATGTGGTCTCGATTGAATATGCATTTGGTTCAAAAATAAAGAGTAATCCTATTTCAGGTTGTTCTCCAATTACATAACGACCATCACGAATTTTAATTGTTTGAATCAATGGAAACGAGGTGAGTGGCTGAATGAGGATTTGCTGACGAATCTTCGGATAATCTCCTGCAAGCTGGAGTAATTGTAAAAGAAATGGTGATTGATTCGGCTCTTGTCGCTGAACACTAATCACTGGTCTATTAACATTACAATTAGATGTGTTACAAATACAAGTATATCCATAGATAGGAAGATTTGATCGTGGAATGCAAGTTTCATTCAGTTCACAGTTATGTTGTTGGCATTTTAGATTTTGAACGTAACAGTAAGGTTCGAGGTAGCCTTTCGGACAAACACAGATAGCTTCTGTTCGTGCTAGCGAATGTGATGCACAATGAATGTACTCAGTTCTCATCTCGCACAGTTTACCTTTCCAACCGTATGCACAAATGCAGAGAAATCGGTTGTCCTCTCGTTGATGGCAGATTCCATTATTTTCACAATAGTTGTGTGAACAAAGCCAGGGAAATGAACGAGCAGGAAATCGGAGCACTTTGGTAATAAGTAGTACAGGCAAAAAGTCCAGTGGACTGACAGGATATTCCCAGAAATGGATTAACTCTGTAGAATGATAGGTTTCAATTCGAACAGAATAGGTACCCGAAGGTTTTGGATGAGGATAGATCAAGTAGGTAATAAACTTTGATGAGTGTTCTTTGGCTGCATCAAGAAAAAATTGATGATCAACTACTGTGCTTCCGTTCAGAACAAGTGTGACAAGAACGTTCAGAATAAATGGAAGATCAGAGCGTTGCCCTCGATCGAAGCGAAACCGAAAGCCCACTCGTCGATTGTTGTATTGACAACGATCACCGTAAAAAGTCGGCGGACAAAAGCAGAAGAATTCGGAGCTGGCGACTACGTGCAGATAAAAACCTCGATTACAGTAGAAGTTTCGGTGAGCCAATGCTTTCACTTGTTGATTTGAGAATGACGATGGAATTGCAAGTTTGGTGTTGGATTTCAATTGATTGTAACATCTTTTTTTATTGTCAATTACTGATCTATACTTACTCGAGCGATAGACATAATTTTCACTGTTTGAATTCGGACACCAGAAACGATGGGACTTATCAATGCATGCTATTTGTCCTCTACATCTCGTACTCTTGCAATCTTTTTGATCTGCACAAGAAAACTGTCCGACAGGACACGAACCATTATTCCAATAGCAAATTGACTCATCAGTTTCGTCCACACAATCCTTGATTCCATTGCATATTGCCATGTAATCGATGCATTTTTTTCCTTTATCACACAAGAAACGATCACCAACTATCCGATGATCCGGACACGATGCAACATTACGTTCGTCGCGAGCTCCAATACAATCAATGTGCCCGTCACCTACTCGACTTCGATGAATACAAGAACGATTCAAACTTTGATTCTTCACATAGTCATCAGTGATGCAGAAAAATTCAGTGCTTTTGTTGCATTTCGCTTCGAGATTCCATGGTACCCATGGTAAAGAACAATTTATTTCGTCTTCACCATCATCACAATCGAATTCACCATCACAAAAATATTTTCGCTCGATGCATTGTCCTGTTATATTACACTTGTACAAACCGGGATCACATATCCAATATGAGCAGTTCTTTTCGTCTTGACCATCTATCGTATCCCAGATCGAATCGCAGTAACGATGAAAATGAAGTCGAGCGTCTTTTAGACGATTCTCTCCGAACTGATCGCCTTGGAAAACCCAACACGCATAATTATCATTTACATCACATTTGAAGGTTGACCAGCGTATTTCATTGGATACCTCATCACTTCCGTCGGTACAATCCACCACGCCATCACCTAGTTTAGTATAACTGACATATTGAGATGGGGATGTGACAGTTTGGCATTGATAACGAAACAGTTGAGTCATTGGATAATGGGGATTCCTCTCATCATCGCCATAAAGACAATCGATATAACCATCATTGATTCGACGTAACGACACGCGATCTGATGTGTTTTTGCATCGATAGAACGATGTTGAGATTGATGAATCTAAATTATTTTCAGTTTTCATATTACCCAACGATTGATTTATTATTTTTTGGCAAAGTAAGTGAAAGAGTGGAAAAAATGGGTAAGAAGCGAGTTGTTGCAAATCTTGATAACTGAACCTGATTTTTTCCGCTATATTTAATGATATTCCGTTGCAGACAATGACACCAGTGAAATAGTATAGATCAGGTGTCTTTGGTATTGGTTTTTGTAAATTACTTCGATTGCCGATGAATATCTCGATACGAGAGCGATTGTAGACTATTTTTAAACCTGGAAAGAAAGCATTTTGTTCTACATATAGGATGAGATTCTCACAACGAGTTCTGAGATTGATAATGGCAAGATCCCTGAATTGCTGAGAAGGATGAGTTTGTAGTAAATGTCCAAGAGTTTGTCGACAGTCTGAACTGTTTTTTAAAGGAGGAGCAAGTTCCATCGTTTGTTTACAGATTCCAGTCCATTCCACATGACTCGCTAACAGCAAGCTCGATGTTTCACAAATGTAACCAGTATCACGGTAGTTACCACAGTCTTTCTGGTCGTTCACAATTGCTGACCATGGAATGCATTCACCATTTCCACATGAAAACTGGTCTTTATGACACAGTCGATCATCGCACTCGAGCGTCGACTGTATTGCACAGTTTTGGTACTTTTTGAAGAGTTCATCAAGCGCTTGCTCATCACTCAAATCCATACAATCAGGCGTTGCATCGAAGACAAACTCGACTGGAATGCACATTCTATTACGACATTGAAATTCATCTGATTCACACTTGTGAAATTCCAAAAGATGACAATCAAGCTCATCAGCCCCATTTGCACACTGAGTGAACCCATCACAAATATGTCGCCACTCAAGAAATATATCTGCTTCTGGACATATGATTCCATCCACGAGTCTTGTAAGTGTTTCGTAACTATTCGAATACGATACGAACATCTGCTGACGTAACCAATTACCAAGCGCAATATTCCTCGAACTGAAACTGTATTCGCAATATCTGCCAATCCGATTTTGACTACAGTTACAGATCGTTTCTTCAGTTGCACGAATATTTTTATTATTATCTAAATGAGCAGCGTATTGTTCGATTAAATGAAAAGGTATTAACCAATTCATCAAATTTTCAGTTGTCACGTTGAGCTTCTCCAACTTGTCGAAAGTCCATGAGTGCCCATCGTTACATGATTCATTAATGGTATTTACTGTGACTGGACGACAGTAATAACGGAAGTGAATGACGAAGCATTCTGTACGAGTTTCGTCTTTCGAGTAGATCATATATTGATGAGTAAAATCCTCCGTGGACGATAATCTCAATAAGGTGCAAATCAGTGTGATCCAAACTTGTGAATTATACATGCCTTTATTTCACTTTATCTGAAAATAAACAGACAGCTACGATCACAAGCATAATGGGCGATTTAAAACAAAAGGTGTGGGTGTAGTGTGGCTGCGGGTTTGGGTGAGTGTGGGTATGAATAAAATAGAATACTCACACTGACACCCACACCCATTAATACCTCTGACTCCCTATATATGCTCTATTTTCGCTCATGAAAAGACACATTTTTTCTCATAATTCTTGAGAAGGAGGCCCTACGTGTCTAAACAGTCAATGCCGTTTCTCGCGAAGTATAATTGAAATAAGTAAGCAGCAGCAATCGTTGGATGGATCTGTATATGAATAAATTATTTCTAATGTGAGCCGCGAAACAGTCTAACCCTTCCATCTTTCATTCAGTATGAGTGCACAGATCTAAGAAAGCTATGGAATAAGGAAGAATCCATAGATATTTATAAGCTTTTACGAGAATTCGTAAGGATCCACGGGACTCAATCGGAATCCATTGGAGCCTATTGGAATCCATTTCGATGATTGGCATCCTTTGAAATCGTTGGAATCCAAAATGATCCGATTCCGTTCGTTTCTTCTTGATGTATGGTTTATGTTGTCAACTAGTCTGTGTTAAAACAACAGAAGAAATAAGAGAAACAATTGTATGATATATTAGTTTTTTTCAATACTTTAGCAAATAGATTTTGAGTGCAATCTGTTCATGGCTTGTCTATATGCACTTTTTTTAATTAAAATATATTATAAATTGTTTCAGTTATGTCATTTTTGGCATAGTCATATTATTGCTGCTTTGTATAAAAACATATAAAGAAGTGAATGAGCAATATTTTATTGGACATCCAATGAAATTGTTTTTTGTATTGATGATATTTGTCTCTTTTTTCAAGAGTAAAAATGCTATTTTATGTCTTAAAAAAAGGCTTTTTGCTTCTTCTTGAGGGTATGGGTGTGAAGAAAAAAGGTACCCACACTCACACCGCCAAGATGGTTGTTTTCTTTTCATCCAAGATGACTGATTGTTTTATTATTTTTTTCGTTTCTAACAAAAAAATTCATTCTTTACTTTTCATAACGCGTCTGTTTATATAGTAAATGACTTCTACTGTTATTGTCACATCTTTTTTACCGCCACGTATATTTCAATTCAGCATTCACATGCATCGGACACAAATAATAAATATTTACTGTACTAAAACAAACAACAGAAACAGACGAATACAAAAAAAGCAAAAAATATAAATTGTCTCTTGTCTTTATGTGATAATCAATATTAAATAGTAATTTCTATTAATCTTTCTCTTTCCATTCTTTGTGACATATATAACTAAAGAATAATAAATATATTTATGATATAAAAAAAAGTAAAATATACTCGATTGATTGCATCTAAGAGTTGATCGATTCTTTCTGGAAAATTTTCAATTGGATGAAAATATTCTGAACGCATTATTGTATCTCGTTCTTCTTGAATTTCTTCATCTGTTATTTTTTTAAAACCTAAATAAAAAATAATAAAAATTCTTTTTCTTTAATTAAATTCTACTAGAGTACCTGTCCATCGTTGAAATTTTTTCAATATAAATGCAAAGATCTGTTGATTATGTGGATCGGCATGCTCTCTTGCAAGACGGAAACTATCATTAATTATTGAAAGAAACATACTCATGCATATAAATATCACCAAAATAATAAATAAACTAAAACAGAATGGACCAAGAAATGCTGATGCTTCACTTAATTCATGTGCATCAAATTTCATTAATGTTATCTCAAATAACATACGTGCCGTGTCTAATAAACTTGAACAAGAAGAAATCTTTCCACTAAATAATAAATAAAAAAGAGAAAGAAATGCTATAAATATAATTGAAAACATCATTGAGAATGGTATTAAATCTGTTTTTGCGTATTTAAGTGTTTCAATAAATAAACAAAGACGTTGATTAAAACGTAAAAGTTTAATGGATTTAATTGTACCAAAAAAACAAGAAAACCCCAATAGGATTGTTAAAATATCATTAACATAAGATGCGAATTGTAAATTAATATAAATATATCCATTTGTTTCTTTAAATAATTGACCAATACGTTCACATTGATGATATCGCCAAATGTAAATTCCAACAGTTGTCCATGCACATACAATTATTCCAACTTCTATATATGACCAGAATCGATAAAAATATTTTCGTTTCAGTTCAAATAATAATCGAATCTCTATCCACATGTGATATATCATCATTGACATGTAAAGAATTATCACAATTAATTGAAATTTTGATGTAAACGCTAAACAAAAACATTTTAATTTTCTATTAAAAAAAAACTACGAAGTTACCATAAAAATTAAATGGTTCAAAACGAGCTGTTGGATAAACTCTAGATGATGATAAAAATTCTGCAAGAAAAGTAACTGAAGTAAATAATTGAACATTTGGATTATATAAAGTTAATTGAATAATCACAGCTCTTGTTTTATCATCAATCCATCCTAATTGATAAAGTTGAGATACATTAGTTTGAAGATCAACTAAACGACCTCGAAATTCATAAACATAACCACCACCTTCATAACTTCCATAATCTCCAACATAAGTATATGTATCTAAATCTTTACTTGATTTATATTGAAATGATTGACTAATGGATGAACTATACGTTTCTATGGTTTCATTTAACCATCCTGGTTGATAGGAATGTTTATCTTCATTTGATAAACTATAATCATACTGACATGTTAAAATAATTTCATTGTTAGCAAGACATAATTGAGATTTAACACGTAATTGTCTCATTGTTGCCCATCCAATGAATCGATTTGTTTTATCATTAATAAAACCACTTAAGTTCTTAGGTGGTTCACCATTATACCATTGTTGAGCACGAATATTTTCAACAAAACTATTTTCTAACCAATTCCAATAATCATCTATTGTTGAAACCTAAAATCTAAATTATTTAATATCAAAGATTTTTTTATGAGAAACAAACTGTTGTATAATCTGAATTGATTTGTCTTGAATTTAGAAAATATTTTTGTAAATGATCAACTTGATTAAATGAATTCAAATCACGATGTGTATAAGTTAAAATAGAAAGAAGTGAGAAAAACCATAAATAACGAACTATTTCTCGAATAATTGACCACATATAGATTTCTTGTAAACGTCGATCACGAGCATAAATAACTTCACTTTCGTTTAAACGATTTGCACGAACTGGTGCACGATAAGTAAACAAAGATCTCTTCTATAATTATTCATTTATTTCAATTATTATTTCTGAATAATAAAATACAAACCTTAATCGAATGAAGATATTCTTCATCATTATTTAAATCAACTTGATTATTATCTAAAAATTCGTTTGCTTCGTAATCATCATTCGATCGTCGACAAAAACAAGCAAATAGTATCGCCAGACTTAGTATCTTTAATAGAAATATACATTTCAATTTAAATAAGAAATAATCAAACATTTACTTTTATTGGTTGTGAGAAAAAGATCGATGAGAGAAATCCAGTTACAATTGATATTAACCATTGTTCAATTTTCTCATCACCAAATTCAATTCCACGAGCAATTATAAATAGAATAGAAAGACCAACTAATACTGCACAAAGTCCATATGCAATAAATATACACCACCAAGGAAATGTTAATGAAGATTTTTGATTGTTTTTCTTTTGACTAAAGAAGAAAACATTTTTATATGTTTTGATATGGAATTATTCAAACCTTTGTAAATGTGGTTTAATTTTATGTAATGCTTGCTGTAATGGTGAAAGTTGTTTTTGACGAGATCTAAGACGTCGAAATAATTGTACAATCAAAAGACTTGGAATGAATGCAAAGAAATCAACAATAATACCAATTATTATCTATAACATATAGAATTATATTCGAAATCAAAGGCAACAAGAAAATACTTGTTGAGAATTGATTTGAAGAGAACCAACCGATAAACTGGCTGAATTTGTTGAATTATTGCTTTTTGCTTGATTTGATAAATCATAATACATTATATTTAAAAACATTGAAACATAAAATAAAGTAAAACAACAAGTACATCGTTGAACACGTGTAAATCGATTTGATGGTGGACGAGAAAATATTGAAAACCATAAATGACTATCAGATATACTATGATATGTACGTTTTGTTAATAAATAAGAAAATTCATGTTTTTCTATTTCACTTGCTGCTGGTAAAATCCGTTCCATCTATTTCAAGATTATATTTAAAGTAAATATGATAAAGAATTTAGGAGAGGATCCGCCAGATCACCACCCAGACATTTTCTATCCACACGCTCAGAATACAGCTTTAGTTCTTTTTGGACTCTGAGAAGTGACGAGGTTGGAGATAAAATATGGGGACTATTGACTACTAACCACCTATTCCTTTTTTGCTATTTTTTTGACACCTTTTACAGGTCTGTTAGGAAAAACTTGATATTTTGGATTTAAGAGTTTCATGATATGACTATTCATTTAAGCTTGGGAGGTCATCTGGCGGACTCTTTTTTAATTACTTTTCCATCATCTTTTTCCACCGCAAACCATCGTTGAGAAATAAAATGAAATTTTTCCATTGTTTGTAAATCCCGAATAATTATATATTTAAGAAACCATGATGATGATGAACCTTCACCTATATTATCATGCCATATACGAATACAATTTAATAATCCCAAGGTTCTAAATAGAAACTTATCTCGAGGGTGAGTGTGGGTGGGTGTGGGTAGGAACAATAAAAAAATATGATAGCTACGACTACACCTACACCCACACTCTCACCCTCACCCACACGCACACCCTCATCCTCAACCTCACCCACACTGACACCCTCATCATCACCCACACCAACACCCACACCCTATTACAAGCTATACTGAGCTGAATCTGCGGCAAATAATAAACAAGTAACAATTTTTATTCCTAAAATAATAATCAAAACAATAACACAAGTTTTAAAAGTATATATTAACTAGGAATATTAATTCTACAACATGAATAAAGTATATTAGTTCTTGAAAATGTGCCATGTCTTCGACTTAGTCAAACAGAAGTTTTGTCGTAGTATGTATAATATCGTTTCAGTCATATATCTTCAAAAATATTATAATGCAGACGCGTTTATTCTCATTATATGGATTCGTCGACGAATATATGATATTACATGTTTAAATTCTTTATTATAAATTGGTGATGGTAGAACAAATATTAGAAACAGGAATGTTGATGGTATAAATGAAAGAAAATAACCGAGCAGGTAGAACCATAATAGATGAGTTGATTTATTACATTGTAAAATAAATGAAATAATCAAATGTGGTAAGGTTAACATTATAATAATCATCGGACTAATTAAAAGATGTTTATATTGTTTAATTTTAGCTACAAGATGTTTTTTGAAGCTAAGCTTTTTTTGGCAAGCTGTTCGTTGACGAGTAGTTATTATAATAATAGTAATAGCTGAAATAAAATTAATTATTAAAGGAGCCGCATAATGAAATATAATTAATGTAAAACTATATATTTGTATAATTGATGAATAAGTAATTACACACCAATTTCGTTCTTCAGTTTTATCAGTAAAAACATGAAGTTCAATTATTTGTGGAACATAAGCAGCAAAATTGAGAAGAATTACCATTATAATAACATATTTAGCAATTTTTATGCTTTTCTGTTTATCAAAACTAACTCCATGTTGTACCGAAATAATTCGTTCAATCGCTACACAAGTATGAAGCCATTTATCTATATATAGTATTATTTTTAGAAGTGGCTCAACAACTCGACAATTTAAAAGAAGAATATTTTGTAAACCACGTTGTTCTAAAATCGATTGGTAGGAGAGGAAAAGCAACCAAAATTTCAATGTAAATAATATCATAATTGCTAATGAAGTAACTGATGCAGTGAGAAGATAAATTCCACAGCCAACCTTTTGCGATGTTTGTCTTGCAAAAACTATTATTGATAAAATACAGTTAATGAATCCTACAGCAAATATTATCATTGTAATAGTAGCACTGACTATTACTGTGATTGGTTGTTTAGATAATATTGTGTTGCGTTTTAATTCATAACCCAATATTTCATCTAATGTTGAGCCAAGAGCTTTTGCATAAAATTGGCATTCATCGCCAAAGAAACAGGCTGGACATATACAAATTCTTGTAGATGGACAGATTGGATGATCTTGGACACATTGTGCTCCATTTGCACAATGTTTTGTCAATGAACAATGAAAATTTCTATCACGCTTGAATTCCATACAATTAGCATGATGATCATTAGTACACAAACATAAATAGGCAGGATCAATGAAACACATGAGATCAGTATGTGTATGACAAAGAATATGGAAGAATATTATTCGTCGATACTGAACCATTTTCATTACTGTGGAATTCAGTAATTGTTCAGCAGGAATACACTCCTGTGAAGGACGAATTGATGTTGTGATATTTATATATAGTGATTGTTGAAGTACAGCAAGATAATATTTGCCACTCGATTGTATAATTGCCATATGAAATGGTACTGAAATGTGAAAGGTAGCAGTGTCCTGAAAGAGGGTCAACTTTCGAAGTATAATTGCCTGCATCGGGTCAGACTTATTGGAGAGTGTAAAAAAATAAGCCGCAATATACGATGGAATATGCATATCAACTAGAGAAACATCGAGTTTTACCTTAGCATATTGACAATTTATACCAAAAAATTGATCAGGACAAACACAAGTATAACTGCTGTCAGGAGTAGTCACATCAGCCGGTATATATTGTCCATTATTTTGACAAATATTAGCTGGATATGCTGATGTGAACATACATTGTGAGCCAAACTTATGTAATGGACATACACATATTGATTGATTGTTTACTAATCCCAAATACAATGAATCGTGTGAACACATTTGACGATTTATTGGGATGTTACATTGAATGCCTGTCCATTGAGAGTGACATCGACAGAAATACTTTTCTTTATTTAAGTATTTAACGCAAGTACCATTGTTGCAAGTCATCAAGCAATTGGATGAAGTCGGAATAATATGATTTGATAAAATCAACGAAATAGCTAATCGATTGACAGGTAAAAAGAGAAATGTAATAGGAAAGTGCCAACTTCGAACATACGTTATTCTGTTTTTTTCGAATGCATCAATACGTATGCTATAGTTCTTGGACAAGTCTTTTGGCCGTGTGGGAAATAATAGATATCGATTGAATTTAGTACTACAGCTTTCCTTTGTTATGTATACAAATTGATCGTATGCATGAATCTCTTGTCGTTCATCATCATCATCGACTAACATAATAATAATCGCATAAGTAGAATGTCGATCAACTGAACTCACATGTAATGTGAGGCTAATTCGTTGATTTTGATATTGACATAAATGGCCATAGTAACTTGGTGGACACATGCATACATTATCAAAACTATCATTTTCACTTCGAAGATGAATAGTAAGTCCACGATTACAATACCATAGCCATATATTAATGTCACTGTAATCTATATTGACATTATCGATAGAATGTCGCTCTGTTAACCAGTACAAATTTTCATCGACGACACTATTTTCTAACGAAGGATAGTTAGACGATGTATGAACAGAAAAATACTGTCTTCTTCGATTTTTCTGTTCACTCAGTCCACAAAGAACCTCTTCTATTTCACTGCGATTGTATGTTGAATCGTTGGTACAGTTGAACTGATGAGTTTTGCAGAATTTTTCATCATCATGAAGTGGACAATCATTATTGTTGTTGCATAATTCTGATGGTACCAAACATTTTGTATCCCTGAAGCAGCGAAAGCGCTCAGGAACTTCGCTCGGAGGATAGATCCATTGACACTCGTGTTGTTCGTCGGATGCGCCAAGACAATCATCGTTTCCATCATTAACACGTGTGTGAGGCAAGCAGATTACTGTAAAATTAAGAGGATCTACACAGGCGTGAGTTCCTAAATGACATTTTGTTCGACTACATTTGTCCTCATCTCGTCTATCGAGACATGCCCAATAACCGTCACAGCGTGCATACATACTGTTACATAACCACTCTTCACATCCAAACTCCTCATTATAATATTGTCCAGAATTATCGTAGTAAATTGATTGGTTGATACCATTACAAAAACGTTGAAATGGAATATTGTCGTCCTGTCGGGTCATTGAACAAGCATCCTTTTTCAATGTAGGGGACCAGCATGTATCTGTATTGTGACATCTCACTCGGTATCGATCGTTAAGTTGGCAACTATTTAGATACTTCTCATCATCGTCATGAAAACAATCTTGTATACCATCCTTGATGCGATGTATAGAAATGAAGTTCGATGAGTTGCGACAGTTATATAATAACGAATAGTTCGCATATGTTTTTGTTTTGTTGGGTGAGATCGCATGAGAAATCAAACAAGGACGAAATAGTTGTTCGATCAACCACATCAGTTCGTTCCAAGATCCGATTTTAATATCCAGTTTTGGCATTATTTTCGACATATTTATACAAGTGAGATTTTCACGAATTAAATCCGGTTTAATAGGATCACATAGTTGTTGATCGTAACAAAGATAATCAGGCAGAAGAAAATTATTCATTTGCTGTCTTAAATAAGGCTCTTTATAAAAGAAACGAATATGATCAGAATGAACTGGAATAGTTGGAAATTGGAAAAACGAATCACATTGTTTAAGGAACTCGTAGATTGATTCGTTCACCAGCCATATTTTACATGAATTTCCATGAATTTGCTCGACGAGTCGAGTAAGACAAATCATAGCAATCCAACATTCGTCTGATAGATTACCGTTGGCTGTCATCGACTCTATCAGTAACCTATGTCGTCCATTATAACATTCATCAAATTTGTTGACACATTGGCCATCTCCACAGGGAAATGTACCCTTGTGCGCTCTGCAAGAATGTTCTTCACAACGGAATGTTGGATCTTGGAAACATGATCTTATATACAAGGCATTCGACACTTCATCGGAACGATCGAGGCAGTCTGCATCGCCTTCACCCTCTTCCCAGAGTTCGCTTGATATACATAATCCATTGTGGCATCGATATTCATTTTTCTCACATTCATTTATTTCCATATCGAAACAATATTCTTCATCGAGACCTTCATCAAAACAATCAACGATTCCGTTACACACTTCACGCCAATCAAGACACCAACTCTGCCCATTACGATGGCATTCTAGAAAAACATAGCATGGCATCTGTACTGTCACTTCAGCTGACTCGGAAAATGCTGTCCTTTGACGAAAAGCTTCTTCAACAATTTGGTTGAAAGATCTACGGCCGCCGAAAGGAAACGAATATTGGCATCGAGGGCCAAACCACGGTTCAGAACAATTGTAGAGATTCTCATTAAATGCAGCATTCGGTTCAATTAGATAGAATTGATATCGCTGAGCTACATCAATCGAAATTGACCACGAGAGAAGTTGTTCTGAAGTAGTATGAGCCAGACGTAATTCTTCGAAACTTAGTTTTTGAGAAAGCGGATGAACAGAGGTTTCGGATGATTCTTCGAAATAGTTTACTGGGCGAAAACAGTACGGAATGACTTCATCAACCATATCTAATAATTTAGAATAAGCTGGTTTTTCACGATGAACATGATAATTCAAACAATGATATTGTAGCGAATTGCTATTAATTGCTTCATTAGTATGGTATAAATTCAATTGACAAGTAGTAGTTGTCCATTGAATTAAAATTATTAGAAGAAGCTGAAAAATTATTTTACCTTTGTTTAATGAACTTGTGTCCATTATCGATCGTTTTTATTTTTATCTTCACTGATTGTAAGAGTATAGACTGTTTATAGTCCAGAGAAACAAAAAGTTATATATTTTTAGTGAGAGGAGTTTTTTTTGCTGCTGTGATGTGAATGTAAGTGAAGAATTACTATCATCGATAAACTTGTCTAGTAGTAATAAAAAATGTTAAAAAGAGAATAAAACCATGTTCAAACAACTAATAAACGTGTTACAATGATAAGTTAGTTTCATGATAGTATATGGTTATACATCCTGTAGAAAAAAATCATCATCAATTTAGTAATACTCTCTGTATTGACAATTCATGCTTTATTTCTAATTTGTGGAATAATGATCATATAACCATAATATAGAGTCTGTCAAACAAGGAAAACTATACTCTTTCTTGATACCAGACGATATATCAACATAAAATGTAATCTGATCTGTTATGTTACTGTCGTTCCTACAATAAACCACTGAGAATCTCAGAGTGAGTTTTGGGTGTGGGTGTGGGTGTGGGTGTGAGTTTGAATGTGGATGTGGGTGAGGATTTGAGCGGGTATTGGGTGGGTGTGGGTGTTTTACTCGTCTTTTATCCACAGTCATATCCGTACCCTCACCGTCAAGCAGATGGCCGAGAGTAAACGACTGTGCTCTGCATTTTACATTTTAATCTCTGAAAATGTTTTATTAGAAAACAAAATAAACCACAAGAGTCAAAGTGAAAAGCTCTACTAACCTCGTCGTAAAGCTTATTTTAGTTGTGTACCTTTGTTTTTCAAAAAAATCAAAAATGCGTGCGATCAATTGTGGAGGTAAGTTGTGATAGAATCTGTTTTCTAATAAAATGTTTCCAGAGATTGGAATATGAGATACGAAGTGCGGTGATTTACTCTGACTTACCCGTTACTTTCTATGGAAAAAGAATCGTCGCGAAAGGGTTAACTTGAGTAGTTATTGTGTAAAACTAGTTCGATATTAATGTCTATCGGCAATATTGTTTTGTTACTTATTATACTCTTTACTAAGCCCATATTTGTCATTTTTCTCAATTTTATACATTCAAATCTATTAAAGAAACTTTCAATGGGTCATGCATTTCATTTTACATATTGCTTACACTAACGAACAGATAACTCATGCACAATGCCAAACATCTAGAGTAGATATAAAATGTGGTTTCAACAGCAAACTTCACTACTTTATCGGTTCTATGTCGGTAAGGTAGATAATTTTAATATCGAGGTTCACCGAACCAGATAAATCGAAAATATAATATTTTCATGAGTTTTATATTTAACTTTATTGTAAAATGATATTCACTTGTTTTTTCATCAAATATAGAGCACGATAACTCATCAATCTGTTCGTTTTCTGGCTGACTATGCTATCAAAATACAACTGAGAAGTTCAGTTCTGTTGAAAGCGATCCAGATGATTCTAACTTCAGATAAGGTTCATAAACTTCAATATTGTCATTGCCTGTATATATAGCAGATGGATTGATTCATCTTTCAATGTATCTATAGATGTTTATTTCAGTAAGATGTTTAGTTTTATTAATTCACAAAAGAAAATTCACTCAAAGATATCTTAAAAATTCTTGAATAAATATCATTCATGCAGTTGTATAGCGTATATTGATCAATTGCGACAATGACATTGTAGACGACCATCATATGGTAGACAAAAGCCTGCTCTGTAACCGCGATCTCTACAGTACTTCATACATAGATTTTGGTCAAAAGTTGAGCCGTCGCAAAAGAAATAGCGAACGTCATCATTCAATACAGTTTCATTTACAAGCATCACTGAAAAATAGACAATCGTTTAGCGATTAATAACTCTCTCTAATCATAATTACTTGAGTTCTCACGGAGCTCATTCATGGCTCCAACTGTCAGCAACAAAACAAAGAAGAATAAAATGGATGTCACTTTTATGGAAGCCATAGTGTCTAAATAAATGATATGACTATATTTATCTAAAATCGCTTCAGTTAAATACTCACCTGAATATATATGAGATTGATTGATTTCAATAAAGCCCAGAGATGATTTATAATTCTGATGATAAAATAAGACATATATATAGAAGGGGAGACATCGTTGTCTTATCACACGAATGGGAAATTGGCCACTAGATAATTGGAAAGAGCGGGGATTATGGCTTTTTCCTTGCGACGGCCTACGGATTCACAACGAAGCTGCATATTATCTATTCAACATAATCATGCGATATTTCATGTATGTCTATTAGTGTGCACACACTTTTCCCCATCAAAAAGGGAATAGGGAAAAAAACCTATACAATGTGGAAAAAAGGACTGATAAGAAAACGGGAAAGCTACCAATTGTCATCATAGTGATTCATGCATTCTGTTGCGGAAGAAGAAATAAATCGTTCTTTTCTTGGGCAAATAATATCTTCAGAATCATCAATTTTCAGCTTGAAGTTCGTTGAGAATACTTTATATTCTCTCTCAAAAGATGAATTACTAGAGTTAAATAACAAAGAGCAAATAAAAAGACCATTGAATGTTGTTATATCACTAAGACATGGTTAATTTTTGTCAACATCACTAGCCAAAAGACAATCAAAAACGAATTACGGTGTCTTGATTTCTATTCATTCAATCATCGAGCTTAATTCTATTAAAAAACTGGTAAATTATTAAGTGAAATACTCTAAATCACATGATGTCTTGATAAGTGATTTCATACAGCAAAATATCTCTAAAGTTATATTTCTTGATATTATTAAAAGTTTTTTTTGTTAAACGAGAGTGAATACTAAAGCTTTGTTTTTATGTACAGTCAAAACTGAGGTGATTATTATGTATGCAATAATGTGATTCTACAGAACCATTCTTTCCGCTAATGAAAAAAGAATTTTAGCTATATTCAGTAGTAGAATATGAATAGCAATTAATAAGACTTTGTAAACACAATCATGATAGTAAATATCGTGTTTCAAGAAAATTAAGAATGTTTAAAAACGAGTTATTCGAGTTCTTGAGTAATTATGTACAACTATAACGTCTTTTTATAAAATAAAATATTGGCAATCAATCATCGATCATCATCATTAATAAACTCTCCATTTAAAATGTATAAGAAGTATATCGTATTCAACATTTGCTACCGCTAGCAGACGACATGCAATATATCCTAGACATGCAGCGATATCACAAAACTGTAACATCAATATCGTCATTCCCCTTCTAACAAAAACACCTGTTATTTTCACACAAGCAATGATTGAATATCCATATCTTTATTACTATTTTCGAAGTTGGAAGTGATGACTAAATATGACTAAGCTGTGTGAAAAAAAGTGATGTATTTCTTATCGATTTCATGAGATAAAACCCTATTATGCTAAGCATAGATATGGTGGCATTTTTCTCGTTACTTTTAGTCAAACAACAAAACAAGTAATGTAAAAAGATTTATTGCAGATATCTGTAATCAATAACGATGATCGTTTCATTGAACTTAGTAGCTCTGGTAAACAGATTTTAAATCTTTATGCAATAAAACGTTTCTAATCAAAAGCATCTTGACAGCGTGAGTATGAGGAGACGAAGCGATGAACATTCATCCACATCCTAGGAATTCCGGCTCGCATTGCTGCCTCCATGAAATCTCCGAAAAGACTTGAAACCGGTCGTTTCCTTACTGTATTAGTTGACTTGAGGGGGGGGGGTGTAAATAAATGAATTATGAAGAGAAACAAAGTTGGATATTGAGGGTGGGTGTCGGTGGGTATCGTTGTAGATATTAAAATTGTCTCTCACATCCACACCCTTCATGCAGGAGTTTGTATTAATTTAATTCGTTTCTTATTGATTATGCTTATTTATTTCAAATTATGGTTGGACGCATAATTATATTGGTAACAAATTTAGTCATAGTTTATTTTCCAGCTACACTATTCATGATTATGTCATTTTGAATAGTGCACCAAAACATTATTTTCCAATCAGTACTATGTTCACTCTTCTAGCAATTTTCTTTGTAATGATCATTTTATTTCAATTCAATGAATCACTTAGAATAGCTGTACTCCAAATAGTACGTAAGCGACGGACTATGGTAGTACCGACTGTGACATAAATGAACAAAAATCTGAAACTTTAGTCGATGTTTTATTGCATTCTTATTGTTCTTACAGCAGTCAAAGATATAAATATTAAACTAAACATGAATATGTATTTTAACTGATTCAATCATTAGTCCATAAAAAAAGTTTATCGATTTAAAAATCAATTCTTCTATAAAAGATCGATAAAGGCCATTGATAGACTTACAATACATGACATTCTATCACTAATAATTGAATCGATGTTTCATATCAATTATCAAAAATCTCTAAGTAATTATCACTGATGAACTTCAATGTTACGTCTTATATTCATATGAATGAATTCGAGAGAAAATTTTAGATTACTATCACTTCAGAGAATTACAATATTTATTTCAAATAAATCAATACTTTTAATATTTCAAAGAAATAGATGGGGCCGACAAATAGGAACAGAAATAAAACTAGTCGAGTCCAATGTGATCATTTGTTTTCGTAAACAACACATTCTGTGACATAACGAAATTAAATATATTTATTATTAGTTTTTCATAGTATGATATGTCTTCTGGATGATACAAAGAATGTGTTTGACACTGATTTCACATTTACTTCAATTTTATGATTATTTACATTCATAATATAATTATTGAACGACAAGAAGATGACATCAATAGAACATGTATTTAGTCTAACCAAATTTTCAATTTGACTTTTCTGGATTAGGTGTTCTACTGAAAGATCAGACTTAGAAAAATAGTTTAATGTCTTCAATGAAAAAACTACAATATTATTTATATCTCAACTCATATAAAAGACGAAAGATCAATAAAATTCATCTTCTCTAAAGAGATTTAGTTTTCATTGGATGTCAATGAATATTAAAATTATTTTCATGACGAAGATCTCTTATCTATTGAAAAAAGATTTTCTTCGTTCTTTTACTACCTACTAATATTTATCTACCTTGACTCATTTTGTTTTATATAAATAAATACACAGACAAAATGATAGCAAACATTCATTTCTTTTTCAAATTCTTCAACGAATGGCAACTGCAAATAATAAAATACAATGTTTTGTGTGTAACACAGAAAAAAATACATACAATTGTAAAGGATGTTCAAATGAGTTCTGTTTTCCTCATTTAACAGAACATCGACAAGTTGTTGACAAACAGTTAGATGAAATTATTAATGGTCATGGTCAACTTCAACAAACAATTATTCAACAAAAACAAAATTCACACAATTCTTCTTTAATTGAACAAATTAATCAATGGGAAACAAATTCAGTTCATCAAATTCAACAAACAGCAGAAGAATGTCGGAAAACTTTAATAAAATTGACACAAACGTTAATCGATGATGTGGAAAAAAAGTTCATTAAATTATCTGAGAAACTAAAAGAAATCGGCGAAGAAGATGAATGTAATGAAATTGATTTAAATAATTCTCAATTAAAATTAACACAAATTACAGAAGAATTTCTTCAATCATCAAATACTTCAATCAAAGAAGATTCACAAGAATTTATCAAGAGAATTTCAGTTATTTCATCATTCGGTATGTTTATTCAATTATTTCATATCGAGAAAAGAAAAAACGAAGGTTAAGCGAAGTAGTTTTTCGTATTACAAATTAATTATATCAACGAGATTTAGAGAGAAAAGTTTCAAATGAACACTCTTATTTACATGATTGAACCTGTATTTTGAGGATATACTGAGAACTGTCAAACTATTCCAATATGAAAGCAACTCTTCAAAATTATTAATTATGAAAAAAGTTAATCTGTGTAGTAGACAGTGTCAAACGTCAGAATATCGCTTTATTATTTTATATATAGATAAAGGTATTTTAATTGGAATGACAAGCGTGGGTGTGTGATGGATATAATACTCACACCCTCGAAATATTTTTTGAAAACGAAATAAGTATTCTATAGAAGAAACTTTAGGATTTATATTCAAAAGATAAACTATGAACGAATTCTCTCAGTTTGTTTCATTATTGAACAAATTTAAACTTTGCTTTATTATTCTCGAATAAAATCATTGTACTTTCTTTTCTTTAAGATTCTTATCAATCAAATCATCCTACAACTAGCACAGCAACTATTTTAAAGAATTCAATAACAACATCATATAAAAATTATTTCCCAATTAGCATACCAGCTATACCATGGAATCCAATAACACCATTGTATAAAATGCTAACTCAAGTTCAACCTCTAATAAAACAACGTATGTCTCATTAAATAGCAATAATAATAGTTTTATCGTTTCTCGAATTGAGATAGAACTTTTTCATAAATTATAAGTGTGACTTAAAAGATGAAATATCTACCCTCACCCATATTCTCAACGCTTCTAAAATTTCTGAGAATTTATAGAATTATTGATCATACAACTAACTCTACTAGGAAGATTTGAAATTAATTTTGTTCATTTACAAATAATGAAAAGTATTTGAATAAAAAGAAAATGTTTGCTTTTAGAAGAAATTCAAACAAAAGAGAATCAATTTCAACAATTTGGAATTGCTGTTGCTGGAGGAAATGGACAAGGCGATAAATTAAATCAACTCTATTGGCCTCAAGAGATCTTTATTGATAATGATAAATCAATTTATGTTGCTGATTATGAGAATCATCGTATTGTTAAATGGAAATTGAATTCAAATACTGGTCAAATCATTGCAGGTGGAAATCAAAATAATCCATTGAATTATCCAAGAGATATAATTTTTAATAGTGAAAATAATTCTTTTATTATTTCTGATAAGGGAAACAAACGAGTAATTCGATATTTTGATCAAAATCAAACAGATCAACAAATTCTTGTTTCAAATATCGATTGTTTTGGTATAACAATCGATCAAAATGGATTTATTTATGTTTCTGATTTTGAGAATCATGAAGTAAGACGATGGAAACAAGGAGATGTAGTTGGTGAATTAGTTGCAGGTGGAAATGGGAAAGGAGATCATCTTAATCAACTAAATGGACCTTCTTTTATCTTTATTGATAAAGATTATTCTCTTTATATATCAGATCGTGAGAATCATCGAGTAATGAAATGGGAAAAAGATGCGAAAGAAGGAATTATTGTTGCTGGTGGAAATGATTATGGAAATAGTCTCAAACAATTGTCTCATCCTCGAGGAGTGATTGTTGATCATTTGGGTCAAATCTATGTGGCAGATCAGGGTAATCATCGAGTAATGCGTTGGTGTAAAGGGAATGACGAAGGTGAAATTGTTGTTGGTGGAAATGGTAATGGAAATCAATCAGATCAATTGAATGGTCCTGCAGGTTTATCATTTGATAATGAAGCAAATCTTTATGTTGTTGATCAAGGAAATCATCGAATCCAAAAATATGAAAAAATTTTAAATTAAAAAACCAAAATGAATAAAATATTTTTCAAATTCAGAAAAACATTTTAATTAATAAGGAAAACTTCTAAATATCAACAAATTTTGAGGGTATGGGTGTAGATACGAAAACAACTGAATACTCACATCCTCACCTATCTACATTCACGTAACGTAGTATATATATAATATGATTATAAATTGTCTTTTAGATTATCTATTGTTGTTGATATTCACAGATATCTTCATTCATGAACTTATTTCAAAATCTTTTTGTAGCCAAAATATTCCAGCGAGTCTATATTCTAAATCTAATGAATACTTAAATATTATGAAAAACCACAAAGTAAAATTAAGAGAACATTTGAAAACATAACTCAAATTATCGTATCAATATGTAACTTCTGTTAATCATAATATACTAATATATAAGGGTAGAAAAACATAGATATTTATTTTTATATCAGAGCGAATACTAAAGTGTGACAATTCGCGGACGTTTTAAAATGATAGTTCTACTAATTAAAGTATTGTTTCGAATTTGGACTGCTAAAAAGAAAAAGAATCAGATAAATGAAGGTTAATTTATTTGAAATAATTAATATAATTCTGCACTATTTAAGAGAGCGTCCATGAGACTATCGAGGATCATGCTAGATATCGAA
>CAJNOI010000375.1:7659-26982 GCA_905250115.1 Adineta steineri | reverse complement strand
TGAAAAATATAATCTAAATAGGTAGTTTTGTTCAGCTTTTCAAGCTCTATCGTTTGGTATATTGCACTAAAAATTTCATTAATCTTCTGTCTTTTAAAAAAATTCAACTTTATATCAAGAATTTTTGACAATATTTCGCTAATAGCCTCGTGAGTGGTAGAAAGTAAAATTGGTCTAACTTTTTATCGGCTTGACCAAATGCGCTAAAAATTTGGATTTAGAGGTTTTAAATGATGCTGATTAAGATGAGAATGTCAAATCAAAAAACTAAATTTTGACGAGTGCTTCGATTATTTGATAGTCTCATGGACGCTCTCTTAAAGCACCGTTATTATTTCCTCCACCAGCAATTAATACTAATCCATTTGATAATACAGATGCTGTGTGATAAGCTCGTACATTATTCATGTTATTAGTAGTTGTCCAAGTACCCGTTGATGGATCATACAACTCAGCACTATTTAAATAACCATTGCCTAATCCACCAGTAACTAATATTTTTCCATTTGATAATATAGATGCTGTATGAAGACATCGTGCATCAATCATGTTGCCAGTAGCTGTCCACGTACCTGTTGATGAATCAAATACCTCAGCACTATATAGAGCAACACTATTATTGTCTAATCCACCAGTAACTAACACTAGGCCATTTGTTAATACAGATGCTGTGTGAGCACTTCGTATATCATTCATATTACCAGTAGTTGTCCAAGCACCTGTTGATGGATCATACAGCTCAGCACTATTTAAACCACTAGAGACTCCACCACCAGTAACTAATACTTTCCCATTTGATAATACAGATGCTGTGTGCCAATATCGTATATCAGCCGTGTTACCAGTAGTTGTCCAAGTGCCTGTTAATGGATCATACAGTTCAGCACTATTTAAAGCAACCCCATTATTGTCCAGTCCACCAGTAACTAACACAAGACCATTCGATAATGTAGATGCTGTGTGAATATACCGGGCATCAGTCATGCTACCAGTAGTCGTCCAAGTGCCTGTTGATGAGTCATATAATTCAGCATTATCTAGAGCACTAGAGCCGGTCCATCCACCAGTAACTAATACTTTCCCATTTAACAATACAGAGGCGGCGTGAATCCATCGTACATAAGCCATATTACCAGTAGTTGTCCAAGTACTTGTCGATGGAACAAACAGCTCAGAACTATTTAAAGCGACATTGTTACCATAGTATCCACCAGTAACTAATACTTCCCCATTTGATAACATTGATGCTTTGTGCTGATTTCGGGCATTATTCATATTGCCAGTAGAAAACCATCCTAGAAGTAACATTTTTATATATTTACACTATACAACATCGTATCACCTAATACTCAACAGTCTTTGATATATTGAATTTATATAACTTCACACTTATGTAAATTGAGAATAATAATCAAATATACTACACAAAATCTCTGCACATATCATTCTGATACCTTCAGTTTTCTATATTTTCTATTTCCTGTATTATCTCAATTAAATATATTAGAGATGTTTTTCGGTTCTCTACAAATTTTACAAGCCATGCTAGAAAGATATTTGTAAAAGAATGAGTGATTAATGTCGACGTTTCTGATCATTCATTATTCAATCATTGTTAGTTCTTTAATAATCTAGTTGAGTGTGATAAACTCTAAAATGTAAATAATGTGTATCATTACCTGTTTTACACATTTGTGTTGCTAACAATGGTAAACATATTGCTTGTGAAGAACAACATGAATTAATAACACATATTGAATCATTTGATGAACATGTTTGTGTAATATTATCACATCTTTCTAATATTGAACATAAAATACCAGGTGCACAATAACGACTGTTATTTATGGTTCGATAATCAAAACAAGGTGTTGATGATGAAAGACAACTATTATTTAAGTTTACATTACATTGTTGTAAAGAACAGTTCGATGTTGAATTCCAAACTGAATGAGATAATGAAGATAATGTAAACTGAATAGAAACATTATTTTCACTACAAGAATAATTAGGTAGTTCTGTAGTTTGTCCTATAGAATTCATTTATAGTGTGATAGAGTGAGAGAGAAAATGATAATATTACGAACCTTGTACAGGTAAAAGATATATGAGGAAAACGAAGATAATGATTAATCGCATTATTTTCTATGTGATCAATGAAAAAAATAAAGTAGACACAGTGATGAATGATTTTTTTACCGTTTTTTATTACTTCTCACTGTTTTCTTTCAGTTGAAAGAGCCTAAAGCTATTTCTCTCAACATTTGTACATGCTCTTGAAATCAAAAGTAAATTCCTTTTATGTTTGATTGATTTATTCATCCAAATGTATTCAAATGTTTATTTTGTATACATTTATTATAGAAAAAAAACCTGTTCCCTTTTTTTCTTTCATCACAACTAAAATCATAACATTTCTTCAATCGAGGTTTAAAACATCATCAGTTATATGAAGTTATTTTATTAAGAAAGGTAAAAGAAAATACTATGTGAATAGATTTATATTTACTTAATAAGTATTTATTCATTACACACATTTTTTGGAAGGCAAATAAGAGATTTAGGTATTATTTAAATATTCTTTTCAATATTTCTATATAACCTTGTTTTTTATGTGGCTGTTATTTTTTGAAAAACATTAATCTTACATAGAGTAAATATTATATTCAATAAAGGGTGGGTGGGGGTATGGGTGTAAATGAGTATTCTATTTTTTCTTTCCCATCCACATCACTCAAAAATCAAATTCTTATAAAATTTCTTACCATCTGTAACTGCCCATCCATTCGCTGTATTAATTTGCATTAATGATAGTAGAACTAAAATTCATTGAATATCAATCACCATTTTCTTTAAATATTTCTCTGTTGATTGAAGTGATCTATTTTTTATATTTGACGATATATATAGTTCTATTCAATTGTTTATTAGCCTTGTATTAAATCAATGCCAATTAAAAATATGATACATATAGAGTAAGGAGTAAAAAAATCAATTATTATATTGCTTCTGTATTTGATTTTGTATGAAAAACGGAGGAGCATAATTAAAACTGGAGACGTCAGTCCTCTATTCATGACCTTGAAATTAAATTAATCACCTATATGAAATATTTAAAAAATCCTCGAAAATCATGTTTTTTTCCGTGTAAATAGATGTGGGTGGTAAAAGTCAATTATACATATCACATTTCATTTTATTCTTCAGTATATTTTTATCTTCTTCAAAAAATAACACTCATTTAGATCATCGAGTATAAACGAGAAAAATTGTTAGTTATAAAATCATTTGCTATTTGTTTGAAAATTGTTAATTGATGATCTAATAGAGGGCGGATGTAGGTGTGAGTGGGTGCATATTGCGTCTATGGTACCCACGCCCCCACTCTACCTTTCTTCAAAAATGGATATTAGTCATCCATGATAAATATTCGATTCAGATTCGTTTTGAGTTCGACAGCTTGGAGCAAAACTCATATATGATTTTTATGAAAGGAATTGGGTAAATATGCTTCGAATAAATATCAAAACCACATAATGATTTTATTTGTCTACTTTCTTTTTCAATGAGAAACAAATATAGTAGGAAGTGACTCATGTTGTTTATGAATGTATTCTTAGACGGGAAGGACGCCCGTGGCTTCTTATTGTACGCCTTCTTTACAAATTTATTTCATCAATGATTCATATATAATTGAATAAAAAATGCTTTTTAAGAGTGTTGGGTCTTCCCCAAGATAAATCACCAAGGAAGTGAATCGTCTATAAAAACAAGCAACTGTTTTCTATCAAGCTTATTTATCGACTTAATATAATACAACGAGTTCTGATTACAGTAGCAGCTATGTAAGTTACTTTATGTAGACAAATTCATAGATGTCATAATACCATTACCCCGGGTATCGACAGTCAGACGGCAGGATATCCTAACCTGAGATCAACGAAAGTAAACTAACATTCACTCCACATATTATACCAAGGAGTAATGACTTCATTATCCCACTAAAAAATACATTCATTATACAAGTTGAGGAATATGAGTTGATTTGGTGTAACCACCTCGTTACCCCAAAATGAAGTATATGTGAAAAGCTGAGGAATATGAGTGGATTTGGTGTAACCAGCTCGTTACCCCAACAATCCACAGCGACATCAGTAGCCACAGCAACAAGTGTGGGTGCTGGGAAAGACAGGCCAGCGGGCAAAGCAACTAGTGTGGGTGCTCGAAAAGCCAGGCCTGTAGGCAACGAAACAACTGAAGGTGCTCAAAAGCAGTGCACCGGCCGCAATATCTCGGCAAAACGACTAACGAAAGGCAGATTTCAATCAATCCTATTTCCTCTACAAAATCCAAATTAATTGAACTGAAGCGCAATAGTAACTTTAGATTCCGGAACGATCAATGGCAACAATCCTTTTCACAAGTAATCTCTAACATACATGGTTATTCATGACAGTTTCGCGAAATAAGCGAATCAATCCAAGACACAATATCGTTATCCAAACGTTAATGCACCAAATCCACGCATATTCCTCAGCTTTTCACATATACTTCTTTGGAGTAACGAGCTGGTTACACCAAATCAACTCATATTCCTCAGCTTTTCACATATACTTCTTTGGGGTAACGGGGTGGTTGCACGATACCCCAGCGGGATAACTTTGTAAGCGACGTGTTTGTAGTAGAATACCCGGTGTAATGGGATTATGACATCACTCGACAAATTGAGTATCAGACGGTCTGTCATTTCTAGACACATCGTTTGTGTCGTCTCAGGTAATTTTTTTAATTTTATTTCATTTATATGAAATATAAAAGAAAGATCTTTTCGTTTGTGCTCTTTTTTTTCCAACGTTTTTCATCTAAAGGGTGTGGTGAGGGTGTGGATGCAAAGTAAAAGCACCCAGACTCTATAAATTAAAACGAAGATAAAGTAACATCCCTAGTTTTCAGATGATTAACAATGATAAAATTGATGAAAATGATTGTGAACCATCAAATGTACGACGAAAGACGAATTTTACAATACTCTGTATAACATTTATTCTTGTTTATACATCGTTTAATGCTGTCACAAATTTACAATCTAGTATTCATGAAGATACAAGTGTTGGTTATTATTCATTAGCTATTCTTTCTGGATGCACAGTTTTATCATGTTTATTCTTTACAAATCCTCTTATTTTCTTATGCGGATACAAATGGACAATTGTATTAGCTCAATTCGGTTTTCTAATCTATACGGCCGCTAATATATATCCTAAAGTATGGCTTATTTATCCAGGTAAATCTTAAGTAAATCTCATAATTAATTCTCATTGATTATTTTTTGAAAGCTTCTGTAATCTGTGGTTTATTTAAAGCTGGTTTTTGGACAGCACTTAGTGCCTACGTAAGTGATTTGAGTATTGGTAAACAGGTTGGACCTGATACAAAAGCTGTGATTAACAAATATTTTGGTATTTTCTTTGCAACATTTCAAAGCGGTGAATAATAATTAATTGATCGAAATATTGTATTGTTTTCTTGTGTATATGCAGGTCAAATCTGGGGTAATTTAATTTCATATATGGTTTTACGAAATAGCAGTAGTACAGTGGCGATGACTAATAATTCGAGTGAATTACAATGTGGTGCTCAATTTGCCGAATATAAACAAAAAGGAATGAATAGATCAATTGTCATAAACTCTTCAACAGTAAAATGATTTATTTTAATTTTGTTGAATTTATAAATATCATTATAGGCTTATATTCTGTATGGTGTTTTTATGGGATTGATTGTTCTTTCGATTATTCTGATTATTCTAATGTTGGATCAAAAACGTAAATGGAAAAGTAAGTGTTTATTATTGAAAAAATCTATTGAAAACTTCAGTTATGGTATTTTTAGGAGCTACAGTGAAAGATTTATTGGTCGATTCTCGACATTTTATCATTTCAACATTTAAACAAATGAAGTATTTGAAACAACTTCTTATTCTACCTTTAGCATTTTGGATTGGAACATTTCTTGGCTTCGTCTTCGCGATTTTTACAAGTGTAATTATATAAGAAAAGATTTTCTTTCAAACGATTGATCTACTTCTCATATTTTAGAGTTTCATCACTTGTACACTTGGATTACCTTTTGTGGGTTAGTAAAATTAAACGAATACTCTCTCAATGTATAATTGGTTTATTTTAAGGTTTAATAATGATCACTTATGGAATTACAGCTTCAATTTTCAGTGTAGTCGTTGGTTGTCTTGGAAAATACAATCTTCGTGTACCTTGTTACATTTTCGCTGCTATTTTATGTTATGCATCATATTTAGTAATGCTACTATGGAAACCAGTTCCATCACAAGCTTATGTATTATTTCTATTAGCCGGCATGCTAGGTATTGCTAGTGCTATATGGGATCCAATAGAAGCTGGTAAGTGAATGGTTTGTATAGTTTAATTAGAATAATTTTTTGTTGTAGCATTGTATGGAATCTTATTTGTGGGACAAGAAGAAGCAGCTTATTCGAATTTATGGTTAGGTCAAAATATTGGTTATTTTGTTGTTTACATCTATGGACCATCCATGCTGACACAAACGGCTATTATATTACAAATAATATATTTAACAATAGCTCTACTTGGATACTTTGCGGTGGAAATCCTGCTATATAAAAAAAAACGTCGACAGTTGCTCTTGACAGATAATCATATCAACGTCGCTTCCATTTTTTAATTTTAATTTTTTATCAGTCAGAGTCTTTTTTTTAATGCGGCAATAAATTTCAAAAAGTACCAAAGTATATAAATATGTAGTTTCAAATGCTTTTCGCATAGTATGCTCCCTATGCTAAGCCATCTTGAGGGTGTGGGTGAGAGTGTTTGTGTGAAAAATAAGATATTAACACTCACAACGTCAACCATATCCACGCTCACCCTCAAACCAAAATAGAGACAGTAATAAATAATTTTTCTTTACTCTTTTTTTTCTATCATTTCTTACTTTTCTCTTTCAATTGAAAGAACCCAAAGCTGTTTCTTGAAATCAAAAACAAATTCCTTTTAGTTTTGATTAATTTATTCATCCAAATTTATTCAAATGTTTATTTTGTATACGTTTGTTATAGAAAAAAAACCTGTTCCCTCTTTTTCTTTTATCACGACTAAAATCATAACATTTCTTCAATCGAAGTTTAAAACATCATCAGTTATATGAACTTGTTTGATTGACGAGGGTAAAAAAAAGTTCATTTGAATAGATTTGTGTTTACTTAATGATTTTTCTATAACCTTGTATTTTATGTGGCTGTTATTTTTTGAAAAACATTATTCTTACATAGAGTAAAAATTGTATTTAATAAAACTGTCAAATATGAAATTAATTTAGTTAGTATTACTAATAGTGTTTCATTCAAATCATAGAACATATCAATAACAAACGATACTATTTTGTATTTTGCCCATAAAATAATCAAATACAATGTTACAAAAAATAAATTCAGAAAATGTCTTATTGAAGAAACGATTGATCTACGCTGATTCGGGCTCTATTGTATATCAGTTTATTACTAGAACTTGACCAGCAAAATAAATAAATTCTATTTCTTATCTCAGTGTAGTCTTTGTCATCACTTTTTTGCATTCTCTTTCTTTAAGCAAGTAATTTCATCACTATGAGAAATTGATAACATATCTCAAATATTGACTCATGTAAAATGAAAGAAACAAAGCACACAATAAACTTCATTATACCAACATAAAACGACACACAACGCCATCGCAACAATTTTAATCAATCTCGAATCAAATGCCTCATACATTTCTTACATTACCGGTAGAAATTGTCTACCGAATTTTGGATCATCAGAGTGATCTGACAATGCTGTGTTCGATGCGAAATGTCTGCCAAAGATTTAACACAATCGTCGATAGCTACCGCCGATATCAGGTAAACCTTTTTTTAATCATGATTGTCTATCTTCGAATCGTTTCTCATTCTTACAGTCTATAAATTTGAAAAAATATTGCTTCAGCGAGTATTAATCTCCTAAAAAAAGTCATTTCCATCACCGAAGTAATATGAAAGAAATGAGAATATATACATAGAAGCAATCTTTTTTCTATTCTTTTCTAAATAATCCGCTGCTCTCATATTATTTTTACTTACCCATGTGTAATATTTAAAAGAGAAAGAAAGAAGAAATTGCTCTTACATGTAGAATTCCGTCAGCTGAAGTCTAGTTACTACAAATTGCATTAGTATTATTTTTAGCAGCACTAGATACGAGTTTTATAATAATATCGGGTACCGACAAGACACGGATCAGATACAATAGAAATTGATCATCGCAATGATCGACCTCAGAACGCAACAGATAACGTGAGCACGACCGGAGGATCGCAATCATCACAATAAACTCTGCGAAGACAATTGAATTTCTTAAACTCCTACAATTTTACTAATTATGTAATTTTACGACCATGTTGAAGTCGTTTTATCAGCAAATAATCCTCACGAACAGGGATGAGATAATCGTTTACAGACATGCGTCTAAATTTATCGCAGAACTCATGAATGTTCTCCTTATAGTTAAACATTTAAACCAGACCTTGTTTGTTATTCTATCAAATTCAACATCTGTCTTATACTATCTCGATCTAACTAGTTTAATTGAATATTCCTGAAAATTTAGGAACAACATGTGAATATGCCAAGTAATATCTCATCATAAATTTCGTCTGAAATGATGCGATTGACTCATTCTCTTCCATAAATTTTCTTCAATGTTCCTCTCTTGGAAGTGAAGGTTTGCCAAAAAATAATAAATTGCACTTTTCCATTATCATTCTTCTTCACAAGATTTCACTAACATCTCATAAAATAATGGGATAACTCCTCGTACCTCTTCATCTATTCCATACAGAAACTTAACATGTTACATCTCGGATGGAAGAATATCGGAGATGTTGAAGCTCAGTATCTAGCAAATGCATTACGAAATAATACGGTAATTAATATTCTCTTCCTCGTCTATCCGATATATCAATCTAGACTTTTTTTATACAGACCCTCAAGATATTAGATCTCTACAGCAATGGAATCGGAGCTGTTGGAGCACAGCATCTGGCAGATGCATTACGAAATAATACGGTAACTATTATTCATTTCCTCATCTATTTCATATATCCATCTGCACTTTTTCATACAGACACTTACTGTATTAACTCTCTGGTGCAATCATATCGGAGAAGTCGGAGCTCAGCATATAGCAAATGTATTACGAACTAATACGGTAATTATCATTCTTCTCCTCATCTATCTCATATATCCATCTGCACTTCTTCTTACAGACACTTACCACATTAAATCTCGGCAGCAATCAAATCGGAGATGTTGGGGCACAGCATCTAGCAGATGCATTACGAACTAATACGGTAATTATCATTCTCTTCCTCACCTATCCCATATATCAATCTGCACTTTTTCATACAGACACTTACCGCATTAAATCTTCGCTGCAATGGAATCGGAGTTGTCGGAGTACAACATCTTGCAGATGTATTGCGGACTAATATGGTAATCATCATTCTTTTCCTCATCTATTTCATATATCCATCTGCACTTTTTCATACAGACACTTACCGAATTAGAACTAACGAAGAATAAAATCGGAGATGTTGGAGCTCAGCATATAGCAGATGTATTACGAACTAATACGGTAACTATTATTCTCTCTCTCATCTATCTCATATATCCATCTCCACTTTTCATACAGACACTTAACACATTAATTCTCGAGTCGAATCAAATCGGGGATGTTGAAGTACAGCTTCTAGCCGATGCATTACGAAATAATACGGTAATTATCATTCTTCTCCTCATCTATTTCATATATCTATTTGTACTTTTTCACACAGACGCTTACCAAATTAAATCTCGCGTGGAATGGAATTAGAGATGTTGAAGCACAACATCTAGTAAATGCATTACAAAATAATACGGTAGCTAGCATTCCCCTTCTCATCTATTTCATATATCAACCTAAAATTCTTCATACAGACACTAACCATGTTAAATCTCGACAATACTCGAGTCAGTTGTGTAATGAAGAATGCAATCAATGGATTGATTCAACAAAGCAAAAGAGTGGCAAAATCGTAACTGCTGATATTGACGACATACCGATTATTACTAGGAAACTATTATTTGCGATGTGTGATGTAACAATATAGTTTGGAGCGGAGTCTTGTTAAGAGGTGGCGCTGTTCATATGATGCAGTTTTCATAGTGATATTTGTGATAGTTGATTAAAAATTATAGTATTCCATGAAATTGTATACAGTTGTATCTCGTTGTTTAGAATGGCATGTATTTTAGAAAAAGCGAATTGATGTACTGTTTATTAACTAATTGATTGACAGCGAGTAGAAAGTGTATCTAGAAAGAAGAAAATAGAGAAGAGAAATATTGTTCAACATATGATTTGTTAGAATAAAATCTTGAGTTATGAAATGCGATCTTGTGATGAGATTGGAATATCTTCGGATATACAAATGGATGAGAGATGAAGAGTTATTAGCTGATTGTCATAGTGATTGTCTTAATATTATTCATCACGAATAGACTAGCGTTTGTTTTGGAATCCATGGGCATGGTTGATAACTGAAAACCTGTGAGTTTCTTAATGCTTATGTTTGCTAGAAAAGTGTGGGAAACATATTTTGAATCTAACTTAATCTTGAGGGTGTGGGTGTGGCTTTTTAAGGAGGCTCTCTCAAGACTATTTTCCGTATTAACAATATATACAAACTGAAGTGTTTAATTGAATATATTTATTAGTGCTAAATGACATATAATGAAAAGCAATTGTAAAATGTGATCAGACTTATAAACTAATCAGTTGATGGTTAATCTTGAGGATGGGGGTAGATACTGATGTGATTCTTCATATCCACACCCAATCGCATTCTCATCCATGTACTCAGACTATTGTTTTCATCAAAAGATAGGATTAGTTTGATTTCCATTAATTCACGCAAAAAAAACAGTACAAGAAGCTGAAAGTATAAGCATGAATGAGTTTGAGTGAAAGGTTGATAATGAGAAAGTTTTATGAAATGTTTTAGTATCGAACAAACATTGTTATTTGCTCTATATTGTTAAGTGGTTAATCATAGGATAATGTTGTTGGTAGAGTAAGGGAATGTCAATAAGAATGTTGAGTATGATGAAGAAATAAACTTTAAGACTGTAGGAGAATACTGACGGTGTTTCCAGCTTTGTTTACGACGATAATATCGGGTTTATTGTCACTGTTCACATCTGCTATTACTACTGATGATGGAGTTGCACCAACTCGGTAAATAGTTTGAGGAAAAAAGGTGCCGTTGCCTCTGTTAAGAAGAACACTGACAGTGTTTGACCCATAGTTTGCAGTGACAATATCAGGTGTATTGTCACTGTTCACATTGGCTACCGCTACTGAATGTGGATTTTCACCAACTTTGTAAGTAAATTGAGGAGAAAAAGTGCCGTTGCCTGTGTTGAGAAGAACAGTGACAGTGTTTGGCTTATAGTTTGCAGTGATAATATCAGGTTTATTGTCGCTGTTCACATCGGCTACCGCTACTGAATGTGGACTTAAACCAACTGCGTAAGTAACTTGAGGAGAAAAAGTGCCGTTGCCTGTATTGAAAAGAACACTGACGGTGTTTGATTCCACATTTGCAGCGACAATATCGGGTTTATTATCGCTGTTTACATCGATTACTGTTACTGCCTGTGGACCTCCGCCAACTGCGTAAGTAACTTGAGAAGAAAAAGTGCCGTTGCCTGTATTGAAAAGAACACTGACGCTGTCTGAACCCTGATTTGCAGCGACAATATCGGGTTTATTATCGCTGTTTACATCGGTCACTGTTACTGCCTGTGGAGCTCCACCAACTGAGTAATTAGTTCGAGTAGAAAAAGTGCCGTTGCCTGCGTTGAGAAGAACACTAACGGTGCGTAACATCAAATTTGCAATGACAATATCAGATTTATTGTCACTGTTCACATCGGCGACTGCTACTGTAAATGGACTTCCGTCGGCTGAGTAATTAGTTGGAGAAGAAAAAGTACCGTTGCCTTTGTTAAAAAGAACACTAATGGTGCTTGAACCACTATTTGCAGTGACAATATCGAGTTGATTGTCGTTGTTGACATTGGCTACTGCTACTGCATATGGGTATAAACCAGTTGAGTAAATATTTTGATTAAGAAATGTACTATTCCAAGCTAGTAAACAAGAAAAAAAGATTTAGATTACAGTTCTTATCATTCAAAAACAGTATTTTATCGTTTTGTTCTATTTAATCTGCAACAGTCCAGCTCAGCTGAAAGCAAATCAACCAACCAATAAAATCATTCCACTATGTTTATGATTAATAGTGATCTTCTACAATCCCGCTACTTACATCTTTTTTCGAATTCTATTTATCGTCATCAACGACATTTTAATCTATTTTGACACTAGCATAGTTATTAATCTCCAACTCGGTTAATATATCTGTCTCCTCTGCATTCGCTTTTTCAAGTGATATCCTTCTTTGCACTGTCTTTTGAATATAAATACATTTTGTGACATTTTAAACATATTCTCACGAATACATGTTGCGATGAGTTAACACTTTGCAACAAACACTAAATTATGTCTTCACTAAACATAGCTATCCGAAAAGACTAAAATTTCGATAGAATCTTACTAAAAACATACGTTTATTCTACTTTAGTAATATCAAGTGAATCTAACGAAGATCTTCGAATCATATAATAGGTCGATTTATTCGAGTGCATTGGAAAATCTCTTCACTCAAACAAACAAACATAAAATACCTCAAAGTATAAAATGAGAATGAGTGATTCTTTCTTAGGGTTACATGGGAAGCTTAAACTGAACAAGAGAGATCCAGAAGAAATCCAGTTTGTCCTATTTTACTTTTCTACAGAACATAGTAGTTCCTTTGATATATTTGGTTCTTTAAGCATCTATGGAAAAGTCAAATACAACGTACAAAGGTCGGCATCTACATATAAAGTTAAAACTGAATAGATCTGGTTTTTCGTGGATCTATCATTAATTGCTGTAGCTTCGGGCTGAAATCTGTCTTAAAAGATTCTGCATTTTATTCTACACAAACCTATCTCATAAACATAAAAGTGAATGTAATTATTTTAGTAATACTACAGAAATAATATGACTAACTTTCAAGGCAATATCCAAAAAGAAATGTTGTCTGAAAATTACTTATCATCCATCGAACATATTCAGCAAATAAAATATAGAAAGTTCTAAGAGTATAGTTTCTCAATCTGAACAATAATTGATCGATTGGCAACTAAAAAAGGTACTATGATTCATGTGGAATATTACTGACCGATTGATGTTGTTGTTGTTGTTGACGACGTTGATAATAATGTTTCCTCTGTTGATGATGATGTTGCTGCTGCTGCTGTTGATGATGATGATGATGATGTAGTTGTTATTGTTGTTGTTGTTGATGTTGTTGTCGATGACGTTGTTGTTGATGATAATGATGATGGCGGCGGCGTTGATTTTGTCATTGTCGATGTTGTTGTGGATGATGATGATGATGAGAGTGTTAATGTTGTTGTTGTTGTTGATGATGCTGATGGTGATGTTGTTATTGTTGTTGTTGTTGTTGTTGACATTTCTATTCTTAGTATTGTTGTTGTTTGTGTTATAGGTTGTTTTGCTGTAGTTGATGATGTAGTTTCACTCTTCTCTCTGTTTGGCATAATCACATTATCAAAAGATGCCTGATTTATTTGATCTTCCGTTATTTTAGCACCTGTCATATCACTGTTTGAAAAGTGCGCACCTGTCAGATCAGAGTTTCCAAAATCTGTTCCCGACAGATTTACACCATTGAAACTAGTACAAAGTAAAGATGCACCATCAAATTTAACGTTATCCAATCGACCTCCATCAAATGATACACCATTTAAACTAGCAAATGAAAATGTTGTATTTGACATTGATACTTGATCAAAAGAAACACATTCTAAATCCAGTTGATTTAATACACCTGTTTCACTTGCTAGGTGTACATTATCGAAGTTTAACTTATTCAAATGGATTATATCATCTAAATTTGTCGTTTTACATCCATTAGTACAATTATTTCTACCAATTAATTGTTTTTCTTTGAGAAATTGTAAAACATCTGCTTTACGTTTTGTGTCCCATTGACGATGTGCAGCACGATAATATGCATTTGCAAATGCCCATGGATTTTTTTTCTCTTTCAGATATCCATCTTTATCTAGTTTATAAATATTATTTATAAATTCATCATAAAGTGTTTGTTGTCTTAGTTCTCTTGATTGTTCCAAATCAAACTGTCGTATATTTTCAGCTTGCTCCAAATCAAACCGTCGTATTTTTTCAGCTTGTTCCGAATCAAACTGTTGTTTTTTCTCAGCTTGTTGTTTTTGTTGTTGAGACTCAATGGCAGTATAAACAGCAAGAGCTATGGGTATAGCAGCTGAACATAGAATAGTTAATATGTCTTTAAATGTAAAATGCCAAAACACTCGTTTATTAATATCTACCATGGTCTTAATCTGATTTGAGAATGAACAGTAAAGTATTATGATATATTTGAATCTAAAGAAAACACAATTGCTACTGATAACTAATCTTTCCCTCTTTTGCCGTTTGTCTCTTATTTAACAACATATTAAGTAACAGTTTTAATTAAACTTTCAAAATTGAATATTACAAAAAAAATAAAAGAAATGAATAAGTAAGTATTCATTACAAACACAACAATAATTAGAAAAACAGTTTCTTGTTACTTTCAGTATATTGAACATTGAATTTGATCTACAATAACAAGAATATATAAATACTGATAAATGAAAATGCGTAGAGACGACGAAAGAAGAAAACTAATACTGTTGATTTAAATATCGGAGACTTTTTTGTATATCTACATACGATACAAAATCAAAGAACTTCATTAATTCTCCGAAATGATGGAAAATATATTTTAACAGTAACAATGAAATAAACTGGTCATATCCATTACAAAGTTCTACAAAAAAAACAAAAAGAAAAGAGATACTCTAGACTCCATGAACGATTTCTTTTAATTAAATGATATCTCCCATACGAACAGTTCTAAATAAGTTTTTTTCTTTTAGAGTTTTTTATATAAAAATCCTTAATATGTATACGTTAGTAGAAATAATTTTACAACTGACTCAAAATCATTTACATTTATAGTTTATTAAAACTAAGAATATAATTGTAGGAAAAATACATTTGTAATGTGTGATAATAAAATCTAAAGAAAAGACTAAATTATCGATTGGATCAATCTATCTTTTTATGTACTTATATAAAATAGACAATATGTCAACAATATTCTTAAATAAATCAACTAGACAGCAATGATTTATAGACTTCTTTCAATTAACAATTTCCTTTTGCTTAAGAGTTATGTTCTCTTCTTCTCTCAAGCAAAAATAACGATTTCAAGCAAAGAAATGGAAATGTGATCTGCTGACATAATTATATGTCATAGGCATTGCTCATTCCCATAGTTCAATTACTACAACAATTTGAAACAAATAAAATACTCATCTTATCAATATTATGCTAGATTTTGATTTTAAATAAATAATGGAAAAGATTTTTGAAACGAGAATAATCGATAGCAGATAAAATGTTCTTATTGATTCAAGTTGCTTGTAGAATCAGAAGAAAGTATCTAACGGCAAATATTATTTATCATTACATTAAGCTAAATATTTATTTCAAAATATTTTGAAATGTGATTCCGATGAAATTTTGAATACATCAGTCATTTATATTATTATCAAAAATCTGCAAGTTAAGACATTTTATTTTAGTCTTTTCAACCATTACATGTATCAAACTGAACACAGTATAAAATATTCTATAATATATTATGATTTCTTCATTATACAGTATCCATATGCTCTAATATTATCAGTATCAGGTGATATTCAATAATCTTAGAATCCAGTTTTATCATCATGAATTTTTATTAAAGTCTTTAGATTGCCTTAATTCTAAAGAACAACATAACCTTCATCAATTTTGTTTTCTGCTATAACTCTTGAGAATGTGGATGTGGTTGAAAGTCACGATGATGACTTATGATTTGCTCAAACCTTCACCCTTATCCACATCTACCCATTCTCAAGATCTTCAAAAGTCATAATTATATCCTTTCCAACCACACATATTTTATTGTTGCTCTTTCCTTTTCGTGTGCTTTAATCGAGATTGCAACCGTTACTTATACTTTAGTTTTTCGTACACAAGTTTTTTTTTCTTTATTTATTGATTGTATCGTGATCGAGCACATCGCTACTTCACTTTTTACCAACCAAAATTCTTCGTTTCATTCTTTTATTTCATGCTGGTTGTTAATAATATTGACTCATTATATAAGCACGTTGTTGTGTTGACACAATACGATAAGATATTTTCACGTTTTCTTGTCATACTTTCATATTTCAACAAACATCTACTATCGTCACATGTCAACAGCAGTAGGTAAAACTCAATGTGTTATATGTGGTAAACAAAGGAGTGCAGTTCGATGTGAAGGCTGCTTACAAATATTTTGTTATAATCATTTGAATGATCATCGTCAACAATTAAATCAAGAATTAGATGAAATTGAAGTGAATCGGGATCTAGTTCGAGAAGCACTCACTCAACAAACACTTGATTCAGAACAGAGTTTAGCAGTAAAACAAATCGACGAATGGGAACAAACTTCCATGAAAAAAATTCAAGAAGCTGCACAAGCTTATAGAACACAATTACTTCAATATTCAACGGAACGTATTACTGCACTAGAAGTTAAGCTAACCAAACTAACAGATGCATTAAAACAAATCCGTCAAGAAGATGATGTTAATGAAATAGATTTAAATCAATTTAAAGAACAGTTAACAAATTTGAGAGAAGAACTTGACAAACCATTGTCTATCTCAATTGAACAAGAGTCAGCAACACTTGTAGACAAAATTTCAGTCACTATTTCTTCTGGTGAGTATACAAATAGACCTTTATTTGATACGAAAAGTATATTGAGGGTGTGGATGCGAATATGGTTTATACTTTACTCACCCAAACCCACATCCTCAAACTACAAAAATAAGTCGAGTGAAGTTGTTTATGAGAAAACTAAGACTTTTTGAATCGTAATGAACAATTTTCGTTATTCATGTATTCAATAGGTGACGACTCGTTAGAACAAGTACCTAAAAAACAAGATGCAAAAAATGAGTTGGTAATAGATAATTATTTCGAAAAAAAATTTAACAATCATGTATATATTTCTCTAGTTCCAGAATGAAATAGAATCTCTTGAACAAGATACAAATAAACAAGCTTATACAGTTTTAGAAACATTGTTAACTGAAGCGGAAAATCGTTGTCTTCACTATCAAAATAAGGAAATTGAAATTACACAACAATTAACTGTTTATAAAAGCTTTGTTGTAAGTTTATTTCGTATTTTTGTATGCAATTTCGATAAGATTTCGTTATTAAATTACAGTGGCTTTTGTTGTCACAAAAAAACAATTAATATGAATCTTAGTAGTATTTGCAAAATTTGTTTCTGAATTACGCCGGAGTGTAGCCGTTCTCGGCCACTATACTCCGAATGCTAATGCATTCAGATTTAGTCTTCATTTTACAAATGAAATTCATCTACAGATTAAAATCAAAGTCGCTGAAAAACGTAAGCATCGAGCCCAGTAGAAAGCTTTCTGCCCAAACCGAAACCAAGAAAGAGTGCATTGTCTTTTTCCTGATAACGGTATCGCTTTGTGTTAATGTTTAGAATGAACTACAACATGAAATTCAAGATTTAACAGAACGATTAGCAGCTGGCGCCGAGGAATATAAAGTTCTATATCGTAAATATACTACACTTGAATGTGGGATAAACAAGAATGATGAAGCCGAAGTTGGAAAACCAGAAACAACATCACTTACTGATGATACTGTTGAAGTCGATGCATGCCCGATGTGTTATTGGGAGTTTCCTGAAAATATGACTCTGGATGCAAAGAAATTACATATCGATCATCACTTTGCATAAACTGAATAAAATCATCAACCAAGTATATTCAGTGAATACTAAGTTATTTTTACGAACTCTATGTCCGAACGCCAAAACTACAGATTGTAATTTCTTTATTCTTTTCGAATAAATGGTGATTTTTTTTCCTCAATAAAATATATTTCTCTTTTTAGAAGCATCTCCTATAGGTTATCAAATACTGTATTTTGGACTCATTCAGTCGAGAATTTGACGCTGTTCATATCTGCTGATTTTTTAGTTCGGAAAAAATTTAAAAAGAGACTCACAGATATTTATCTACTTAACTCCAATCATCGAGTCATGTAAGTCTTTCTCATTGTACTGAGTAGATAGAGCATTTTCTATTCGATGTTCCTAAAGTCAATGGTGCTCTTTAAATAGTTCGTAATTACATCATCGAATATATGAACTAATTTCGAACAAATAACAATGTAAAATTCTCTTATATTATGTTTAGTGATAAGTTGTAAAGTTTTCGATTATACAATATCAGCTGAAGCAAAAGAAAAAAGATTAAAGCTGGTATTTTGTATTTATCAATATTCATCTTCTTTTTAAGTTGTAATATTGTATATTAATGTTTGCTACGTGCCACCGTTAAAAGTTCGATTGAATTGAACGTATCTGTAAAACAAAATGATTTGCATTGTGTTAAATTTCCACTGTATAGATTTCCCACACAATCAAACCCAGCTGCATTAACAACAAAAAAAATTTCTGTATACTAAAAATTTGACCAATAGCTTGCAAAGTTCGAGTATTGTGCTTCGCCACAGCTTATACATTCACTAAAATTCTTTGCATTAACAACCTAAAAATATAAATATATAACTATTTTGTAAAGATTTTTCTAGATGACATGTATAGAAATCATTCTTGAGTTTAGGAGAAATAATATAGATGAATATAGGTTGAGATTGAAGAAGATGAACTTTACATTTTTTTGATCAGCTCTAGTGGGATTTGCTGTATTTTTAACACATTCAACCCAATGGACTCTACTATTTTTTTTTATTTTGTTGACATAATCAAGACAAAAATATTGTTCGCAGTCAGAAGGGTTTCTATAATACATGATCACTCCGATATACAAGATTAATTTGAATTATAAGAGAGGACATACACCTCCTAATAATATAAGTATTTCATTTATATAGTAAATGAAACTTTATCCATTCTT